>SJYA01001221.1:627506-640203 GCA_006410615.1 Neotragus moschatus | reverse complement strand
TGATACACATCGATGTATAGCAGAGACCACCACAAAATTGTAAAGCAATTATCTGTCAATAAAAAAATAAAGTGGATAATCAATAAGGACCTAGTGTATGACACATGGAACTCTGCTCAATGTTTCATGGCAGCCTGGATGGGAGGGGAGTTTGAGGGAGAATGGATACATGTATATTTATGGCTGAGTCCCTTCCCTGTTCATCAGACACTATCACACCACTGTTAATTGGCTATGCTCCAATATAAAATATTTTTTAACTAGAAAGACCTGTAGTAAAGGGAATATTTTCACAGTGGGGGTTTATAACAAAATTAAAATGATTGCTATGCCTAAAAAATCCAGATGACACTGGGGAGGTCCTTATGCATGACATTGCCCCAGTAAATGGTTCGGATGAGATTTGCTTTCTTTTCTGTTATTTTTTTTAAAATTTTATATTTGAGTACAGTTGATTTTTACAGCAAGGTCAGATGCTGTAAAGAGCAATATTGCATTGGAACCTGGAATGTTAGGTCCAGGAATCAAAGCAAATTGGAAGTGGTCAAACTGGAGATGGCAAGAGTGAACGTCGACATTTTAGGAATCAGCAAATTGAAAAGGACTGGAATGGGTGAATTTTACTCAGATGACCATTATATCTACTACTTCGGGCAGGAATTGAGTCCAAAATGCAGTACTTGGGTGCAATCTCAAAAATGGCAGAATGATCTCTGTTCATTTCCAAAGCAAACCATTCAATATCACAGTAATCCAAGTCTATGCCCCAAANCCTCATGCGAAGATTTGAGTCATTTGAAAAGACTCTGATGCTGGGAGGGATTGGAGGCAGAAGGAGAAAGGGACAACAGAGGATGAGATGGCTGGATGGCATCACTGACTCGATGGACATGAGTCTGAGTGAACTCAGGGAGTTGGTGATAGACAGGGAGGCCTGGCGAGCTGCAATTCATGGGGTCGCAAAGAGTCGGACACGACTGAGCAACTGAGCTGAACTGAACTGAACAGTTGATTTACAGTGTTATGCTAGTTTTAGGTGTACATCAAAGTGATTAAGTTACATATATATATCTGTTTTCAGATTTTTCACACATAAGTTATTATAAATTATTGAGTGTAGTTCCCNGAGCTGCAATTCATGGGGTCGCAAAGAGTCGGACACGACTGAGCAACTGAGCTGAACTGAACTGAACAGTTGATTTACAGTGTTATGCTAGTTTTAGGTGTACATCAAAGTGATTAAGTTACATATATATATCTGTTTTCAGATTTTTCACACATAAGTTATTATAAATTATTGAGTGTAGTTCCCCGTGCTATACAGAAGGCCCTTGTTAATTACCTATTTTATATATCGTAGTGTATATATATATATATATATATTAATCCCAACCTCCTAATTTATTTCAATCCCCTATCTTTCCCTTTTGTTAACCATAATTTTGTTTTCTAAGTATGAATCTGTTTTATAGGTAAGTTTACTTTATTATTCTTTTTATATTCCACATATAAGTGATATCATGTGATATTTGTTTTTCTCTGTCTGACTTACTCAAGATTTGCTTTCTAAATAAGGAGTCATATAAGATTTAACTCAGAAGAAGAGATAATCTCTAATTTTCCTGACTCCCCTGTACCTGAGCTACTTTGCTCTCTGGAAGCAGAAATTGATGCAACTGAGGCCATGAAATATGATATTCTCAGTCTCTCTAAAGTACCCAAATGCCTGTGAGCTTCTTTCTCAACCCACATAGGCAAAATTAAGAGTGTGGAACGTGTAAAAATCCAAACATATCATTACAAGCTCTTGCCTAAATTTCCTCAACATCCACTAAAACCAGAATTTATCTGAGGGCTCTCACCAATCGTAGAAGACTTAATTAAGTGAAGATTTATAATTCCACACACTAGTCCCTGTAACACTCTGATCTTACCATTAAAAAACCAAATTGACAAGACTGAACATTTGTCTACCATCTGCCTGCAATTAATAAAATCATGATGCCAAGTTTCCAAACCCCAATACATAGTTGTCTAATGTAACTACAGATTCAAAATGGTTCACTCTACTTTCTTTATTAAGATTTCCTTTCTTCAGCATCCCAGTTGACAAAGAAAATCAATAAAACTAACAATATACATGGGCTGTAATAATACAACCATTCATTGAAACCCCATCCTATTTTCCATAGGCTTTATATCAAGATTTGGCAACTTTATAGTTCCCTAAGAAATATATGCTCATCCAATATGTAGATGACTTATCACTATGTTCCCCTTCAAGAGAGGACTCAGAAATAGATTTAATTTATTTATTATAGCAATTAGCTTGTAAAGGCCATAAGGCTTCCAAGGAAAATCTTCAATTCTCAAAAGATAAGATCTACTACCTAAGACATAATTTGACTGTAAAATGCATTCCCCTCTCACATGAAAGAATAAAGCCTATCTAATACTTCCCTAGACCACTAACTAACTAGGAAAATTTCTAACTAAAAAACCCAAGGATATTATAAATCTTGGGTTCCAAATTTTTATCTGATTTTCACCCCCCTGTATGAGCTAACAAGAAACTCAGTTCCAGAGCCTTTACTCTGGGAATAAAATCATAAGCAAGTCTTTAGCCCTACAAAACACTTTGGCCCTAAGTTTCCCATATAATACAAAACCTTTTACCTTATTTATCCACAAGCATGAAAACTGGCCTCTAGGAATTGTAACACAAGATTATGGAGGAAAACATAGACCTGTAGCTTACTTTCAATTAGATGCCATAGCCCAAACATATTTAAGCTGTTTGAAAGCAGTAGCTACAGCAACTAAATTAGTGGAAGCTTCAGCTGAATTTTTAGGATATGGCTTATACTTATAAGTACCTCATGTCATTGATAGCCTACTAAACTTACAACAAACTCAATATTTTTCAGCAAGTTGAATTATACGATCTCTTTCTCCTTTCATTGTTTAACCCCTATCTTGAGTCCTGCAATTTTCTCAACCCTACTAACCCTTCTACCCTTGTCTGGTGGTACTACACATCACAGTAACCCTACAGATGCAATATCAAGGTTCTTGACTTCTGACATAGACTAACAAGACACACCTTTAGAAAACCAAGATTTGATACTCTTTGCCCATGAATCTTATGCTAAGAATGAAGAAGGGACATATCAAAGAATATGCTGTAACAACTCAATAAGAAAGATTAGTAAAGGAAATCTTTCCCCAGTTTTAATATGCTTAACCAGTAGAATCACATGTCCACCCTTGGGCTTGTCATCTATCCCAAAGAAAATCAATAAAATTTACACCCATAGAAAATATGCCTTTAGGGTGTTCCATGACTTTGGTATGTTATGGAAACAGACAGGGATCTTCACTTCTAGCAGGACCTCAAGTAAAGGAATTGCCTTCTGCCTTTCTATTGCCTAACCAAATTAAAATGATTGAAATTGAAGTTCATACTGGAAAAACAGAACCTGAATATCAGGGAAACGCTCTAGTAGACTTCCATGCTAAATCAGCTAGCAGTAGAGCTGTTCCAATACACAACTTGAATAAACTCCATAAGATTGATTCTAACCAAATCACTTATGATAATTTATATAAAAAACAAAACCAGACTTCTGAGCTAGAACAATAATGCTGGTACCAATAGGGTTGCAAATTTAATATTAAATGCAGTCTCACTGAGGGCCTGGAAAGCAGCCTGGTTTTTCTTGATTCTTTAAAAATGTCATTACTCGAAGCTTTACATTCTAGGACTAATCATGGCCCAGATAAAATGATCCAAAGTATGAAAAAGTATTGGTGGCATGACTCTAACTAATTTCACTGGAATCTCAATGCCACTGTATGCCTAAATTCTTCCACACATCTCTTTTATAAATTGAAATACTAAATCCATATATCCCTATTCCTTGCCTCAATTTAAATCCGCCCTGGGAATAAAAAACAAGATCTATTGCATTTATATATATATATAATATTTGTTGTTGTTTTTTAGTTATCAAGTCATGTCCAACTCTTTTGTCACCCATGGATTGTAGCCTGCCAGACTCCTCTGTCCATGGAGTTCTCCAGGCAAGAATACTGGAGTAGAAGTACATCTTCTGGCTACATTTATACATGGAAATTTTGACAATGGCCCCTAAGCTTGGGAAACTCATTGTCTTGAAAGTTGGAAGATGAAAAAAAACAATGTGTTCTTACTGTATCTACTTTTCCCTTGTCCCTTCCTAATAATTCAGAAACTCAACATTGGTCCACTTCTTTGAATTTACGAGTTTATACAATCAACCAAAAAATGTTTACCAGCAGATGTTAACCCCTAGATGAATGTCATTTGATAGGCCCTTTCTCCTTGATTTGGAGTTAATACAAACAAATAGAAAGTTCTTCTTAGTGCTGGCAACCACTGCTGAGTCTACTGATAAAGCTAATAGTTGCACAGCAAAAGGCCTAGGCTCTCTTGCTATTATGGTTTTAAAAGTGAAATGTTAGTCGCTCAGTCATGTCAGACTCTTTGTGACTCCATGGACTATAGCCCACAAGGCTCCTCTGTCCATGGAATTCTCCAGGCAAGAATACTGGAGTTGCCATTTCCTTCTCCAGGGGATCATCCTGGTCCACAGACTTAACCTGATTCTCCAGCATTGCCGGCAGACTCTTTACCAACTGAGCCAGTAGAGAAGACTGGTGTGTTTTTTTTTCTTTTTTTAAAAACAGGTGTTATTTTAGATAATAATGTGGTTTTAGATAACAGAATTCCTTCAGATTACTAGTTGGCTGAATAAGAAGGAGTCTGTGCCATAGCAAATACCTCCTACTGTATCTTGATCAAGCCTCTGAAAGTGAAAGTGTTAGTCAATCAAGTCTTGTTGACTCATTGCAGCCCCATGGACTGTAGCCTGGAAGACTCCTCTGTCCATGGAATTCTCCAGGAAAGAATACTGGAGTGGGTAGTCACTCCCTTCCCTAGGGGATCTTCCAGACCCAGGGATTGACCCCAGGTATCCGGCACTGCAGGCAGATACTTTACCATCTGATCCACCGGAGAAGCAAACAAGCTATTTGGCTAAACAGGTTGATATTCTATCAAGCACATTCTTTGATTTATTTGATAGGGACTGGTTTGGCTCATGAAGATTCTGGCCAAGGAGTATGTACTTTAGTCTCTTGGTATTCTCCTCTTGATAGTCATCATTGTAGTCTCCCTGGTGTGCGATGTTCTCTCAAAGACCTTAACTGTGTATTTGCAGCCATTAGCAACTCACTAGATGGTTTCACTGTGCTTAGAGAAACAAAAGCAAGATGAACAATGGGATAAAAAGCAAAAGCAATTCATCCTCAAATCTGACATCAAAACCTATGAGCTTCATGATGAGACAGGAACAATTTAAGTCTAATGATCACTAATCAATAAGAGTGGTGTTAATATCAAATTTTGGTCAATCTCTCATGTATGAAAAAGGAGAAATTGTTAAAATAATTTTTTTAGTAAGGCATTTGACTGGCATGACTCTAATTCCTAGGGTGCTTGCATCAACAAACCAAAATTCAAGCTTGTAAATATACTAAGGTTACACACGAAAAACCTAAGGACAAGCACCATTAACAATCAGTAATTTCTAAGACTGCCAGAAGAAATACCAGCGACTTCAGATATGTTTCTCTGGTAGCTCAGCTGGTAAAGAATCCACCTGCAACGCAGGAGACTGCAGTTCGATTCCTGGGTCAGGAAGATCCACTGGAGAAGGGATAGGCTACCCACTCCAGTATTCTTGGGATTCCCTGGTATCTCAGCTGGTAAAGAATCCACTTGAAATGTGGAAAACCTGGGTTCAATCCCTGGGTTAGAAAGATCCCCTGGAGAAGGGCACAGCTACCAACTCCAGTATTCTGGCCTGGAGAAATCCATGGACTGTGTAGTTCACGGGGTTGCAAAGAGCTGATCATGACTGAACGACTTTCACTTTCATTTTCAGATATGCAAATGATAACACTCAAAGCCTCTTGATGAGGGTTAAAAAGGAGAGTAAAAAAGCTGGCTTAAAACTCAACATTCAAATAAACTAAGATCATGGCTGCAGACCCATCACTTCATGGCAAATAAAAGGGGAAAGAGTGGAAACAGTGACAGATTTTATTTTCCTGGGCTCCAAAATCACTGCAGATGGTGACTGCAGCCACAAAATTAACAGATGCTTGCTCCTTGGAAGGAAAGCTATGACAAGCCTAGAGAGTTTATTAAAAACAAAGACATCATTTTGCCAACAAAGGTCTGTACAGTCAAAGCTATATAGTTTTTCCAGTAGTCATGTAGGGATATGAGAGTTGGACCAAAACGAAGGTTGAGCACCAAAGAACTGATGCTTTGAAATTATGCTGCTGGAGAAGACTCCTGGGAATCCCTTGGACTGCAAAGAGATCAAACCAGTCAATCCTAAGGGAAATCAACCCTGAACTTTCATTGGAAGAACTGATGATGAAGCTGAAGCTCCAGTACTTTGGCCACCTGATGCAAAGAACCAACTCATTGGAAAAGATCCTGATGCTGGGAAATATTGAAAGCAGGAGAAGAAGATGACAAAGGATGAAATGGTTAGATGGCATCGCCAACTCAGTGGACATGAGTTTGAACAAACTCTGGGGATAGTGAGGAACAGGGAAACCTGGCCTTGTGGCAGTTCATAGTGTTGCAGAGACTTAGAGAGTGAAGAATAACAATTATTTCCTGATTTTGCTTCTTTTCTCTAAAGAGTTTGCCCCCAGCTCCTGTCAACAGAGAAGTTCTAATCACTTTTGGTTGATGCTGCCCAATTCAAATCAATTTTTACTCAAGTAAATTTCTAAAATGTTAATGGACTTCAATTTGTGTTTTAAATCACTGTACCCACGACTATAACAATGCTTTTTGATAAGCAAAAGCAGACTAAGAAAAGCTGTGAAAAATAAAGAAGTTAGCTGTCAATGATGACTAAGTTTGATTTAAAACCACTGCCAAAAAGACTAAGTCCATTTTATGTACTGCTGCTGCTAAGTCACTTCAGTCGTGTCCGACTCTGTGTGACCCCATAGATGGCAGCCCATCAGGCTCCACTGTCCCTGGGATTCTCCAGACAAGAACACTGGAGTGAGTTGCCATTTCCTTCTCCGATGCATGAAAGTGAAGTTGCTCAGTCTTGTCCGACTCTTAGCGACTCCATGGACTGCAGCCCACCAGGCTCCTCCATCCATGGGATTTTCCAGGCAAGAGTACTGGAGTGGGGTGCCATTGCCTTCTCTATACTTTATGTACAGAAATATTAAAAATGTATCTCTGTAGATCAACACATGGGTCTCTGGGAAGAGACTTAAAAGCACACACTGTGTGAAGAGACATTCTTCAGGCACAGAGACTCCTTTGGGGGAAAAAAAGCTAAAAGGAAGGAAGAAGTGTGGCTTGGCAAAAAAAAGTGGAAGAGGGGGAAAGCAACAAAAGGGAGACATTTAGAGTTTTGCAAAACAAAAGCAAACCAATGGAATCGAGGACATACAATATTGCTCCAGCCAACAACAAAACATAATCCACTAAAGTATCTGAATTTGGCTAAATTTATAGATGGGGGGCCTTTAAACTAAGAATCTTGTAAAACTTCCTAAAGTCATAGAAGTAACAAGGAAAAGATTAACCAATCCATAGAATTACTGCAAAGTAATTATAAGATAAAATCCAGCACAAATCAACAGAGGAAAATTCCTCCCAAACAGAAACAAAACAGGGCAGAATAAAATCTTAAGATAGCACTACACATGGAAATAGATGAATATGTAAACAATCATTGGTGTGTATTAGAAAAAGTGTTAGAAATTTAAGAACAAACAGAAAATAATTTAAAAAATGAAGAAACAATGAAAATAATGTTGATAAAAATCTTAAAAGGAAGTGAAGTGAAATACAAAGTTAACTACTTTTGATAGAGAAAACAATAGAAATTACAACAAAATTAAATAATTATAAAATATTATAACAGTTGAGATTTATATAAATATGTCAATGAATATGAATGAACTTACCCATTAGAGGGAAAAGCATTTTCAATTTGTATACCCATGGCTGATTCATGTCAATGTATGGCAAAAATCACTACAATATTGTAAAGTAATTAGCTTCCAATTGAAATAAATAAATTTTAAAAATAAGTAAATTTTTAAAAAGACTCAATTACATGCTCTATGCAAGAGACACAACCAAAAGAAGTAATTCAAAGGACTACAAACAAAGTAATGGACAGAATTATGCAAAGCAAAAGGAAACTTAAGAGCAGTTAACTTGATGTCAGACAATGTAGTATTTAAGCCCAAAATCACTGGATGTAACAAAGAAGCACACAAATTCATACCAAAGCCACCATTTTCAAAATATAATACTAATGAATATTATGTATCAAATAAGATAACAAACATCATCATAAAGCAAAAACTTTAGGACTAGGAGGGAAATGTATAGAAACACTGCTAAGAGAAGACTTTATTACACCACTCTCAGAACAAGACAGATCAAGTGAGCAAACAACATGAAGGAATAGAGAGCCTAAACCACATCCTCAGTATGACGGATCTTATTGAAACATGTAGAATTCTACACCCTGATAATAAAGCATACTCTTATTTTTCACAAGCCTGTGAAACATTAAAAAAACATTTATTAGGTCATATGGAAGCCTTTGACTGAGTGGATCACAATAAACTGTGGAAAATTCTGAAAGAGATGGGAATACCAGACCACCTGACCTGCCTCTTGAGAAATCTGTATGCAGGTCAGGAAGCAACAGTTAGAACTGGACATGGAACAACAGACTGGTTCCAAATAGGAAAAGGAGTACGTCAAGGCTGTATATTGTCACCCTGCTTATTTAACTTATATGCAGAATACATCATGAGAAATGCTGGACTGGAAGAAACACAAGCTGGAATCAAGATTGCTGGGAGAAATATCAATAACCTCAGATATGCAGATGACACCACCCTTATGGCAGAAAGTGAAGAGGAACTAAAAAGCCTTTTGATGAAAGTGAAAGAGGAGAGTGAAAAAGTTGGCTTAAAGCTCAACATTCAGAAAACGAAGATCATGGCATCCGGTCCCATCACTTCATGGGAAATAGATGGGGAAACAGTGGAAACAGTGTCAGACTTTATTTTTCTGGGCTCCAAAATCACTGCAGATGGTGATTGCAGCCATGAAATTAAAAGACGCTTACTCCTTGGAAGGAAAGTTATGACTAACCTAGATAGCATATTCAAAAACAGAGACATTACTTTGCCGACTAAGGTCCGTCTAGTCAAGGCTATGGTTTTTCCAGTCGTCATGTATGGATGTGAGAGCTGGACTGTGAAGAAAGCTGAGTGTCAAAGAATTGATGCTTTTGAACTGTGGTGTTGGAGAAGACTCTTGAGAATACTTTGGACTGCAAGGAGATCCAACCAGTCCATCCTAAAGGAGATCAGTCCTGGTTGTTCTTTGGAAGGACTGATGCTAAAGCTGAAACTCCAATACTTTGGCCACCTCATGTGAAGAGTTGAGTCATTGGAAAAGACTGTAATGCTGGAAGTGATTGGGGGCAGGAGGAGAAGGGGACGACAGAGGATGAGATGGCGGCATGGCATCACCGACTCAATGCACATGAGTTTGAGTGAACTCCGGGATTTGGTGATGGACAGAGAGGCCTGGCGTGCTGAGATTCATGGGGTCACAAATAGTCTGACATGACTGAGCAACTGAGCTGAACTGAACTGAACTATAGTTCTGTGAATATAGGTGTTTTACTTTCAAAATTAATAGAAGGAAAAAAAATCAAAGCAGAAATAAAAATAGAGCATTGAAAAGTAGAAAAGTTCAATGAAAGTAAGACTTGGTTCTTTATAAAGATAAAAGTAATAAACCTTTAGTCAGACATCAAGATAAGGAGCCAAAATAAATAAAAATTAGAAATAATAGAAATATTAATAGTTAGATATTATAATTTGTTATAGCTGATATCACAGAAAAACTAAGAACAATCATATATGGCAATAAAATATAACCTAGAAAAAGTGGTCAAATTTCTAGAAATGTACACTCTGTCAAGAATGAATCAGAAAAGAATAAAAAACTATTAACAAACCAATTACCAATAATGAAATTGAATAAATACTAAAAAAAAAAAAATTCCTAACAGTTCCAGGGCCAAATGTATTCACAGGTGAATTCTACCAAAAATTTAAAGAAAATGTAACATCCATCCTTTTTAAACTATCCCAAAAAATTATTGAGGGAGAAACACTCTTGAACTCATTCTACAAGTCCAGCATCACTTTGATACAAAACCAGAAAAGATATCACAATAAAGAAAATCACAGGTCAATAACTAATATATAAAAATGTAAAGAAAACCCTCAACAAGATATTAGCAAACTGATTTCAACAATACATTAAAAAGATCATACACTATGAACAAGTGGGATTTATCACAGTGATAAAATCATGATTAAATATTCATAAATCAATATACTACATTAACAAACTGAAGAATAAAATGATATAGTCATCTCAATAGATGCAGAAAAATCTTGTGAAAAAAGTTCAATACCATTTATGACAAAAATCTCCAGAAAGTGGATAGAAAGAACATATCTCAACATAATGAAGGCCATATATGACAAGCTGACAACTAACATACTAAGTGATGAAAAGTAGATCTGTAACAAAACAAGGATACCCACTCTTGCCACTTTTGTTCAATATAGCGTTGGAAGTTCTAGTCACAGCAGTGTGATAAGAAAAAAGTAAATAAAAGGAATCCATATTGGGAAAGAACAAATCTGTCAATGATTATAGATGGCATAATACTATATATCAAAAATCCAAATATACCACCAAAAAGAAAAAAAAAAGCTATTAGAACTCATCAGTAAATTCAATAAAGTTGCAAGATCAAAAGAAATATACACAAATCTGTTGTGTTTCTCTACGTTAACTACAAACTATCACAAAGAGGAAAAAAACTCATTTACAATTGCATCAAGAAGAATAAAATATCTTGGACTAAATCTATTCTGTTCTTCACTAATTTTTTCTATCTTCTAATTTGTGTTTAATTTACTTTTACTNAAAAGAAATATACACAAATCTGTTGTGTTTCTCTACGTTAACTACAAACTATCACAAAGAGGAAAAAAACTCATTTACAATTGCATCAAGAAGAATAAAATATCTTGGACTAAATCTATTCTGTTCTTCACTAATTTTTTCTATCTTCTAATTTGTGTTTAATTTACTTTTACTCAAAGTGGAAATTTAGGGTACTGATATAAACTACTTTTTCACTTTTATAACATGAACATTTATAAATGTCAATTTCTCTCTGAGCACTGCTTTATCTGTATCCTATATGTTTGGATATGCTGTATTTTTATTTTTGTGCATCTCAAAATATGTCCTAAATTTTTCAGGATTTTTAATTTGCTCTTTTTGCTATTCAAGACTATTTTGTTTAATTTTCACTCATATGTGAATTTTCCACATTTCCTTTGTTACTGACTTTTAATTTAGTTCCATTGTTGTCAAAGAGCATATTTTGTATGATTTCAGTCCTTCCTTTTAAATTTATTGAAGCTTGCTTTATGGTCAACCATATGGTCTATCTTGGAAAATGTTTCATGTGCATGGCAGAAGAATATGTATCCTGCTATTGTTTAATGCAGTGTTCTATAGATATCTGTTAGGTCTCATTGGTTTATAGTGCTGTTCAAAATTTTAATTTCCTTCTTGATCTTCTGTTAAATTGTCATATTCATTAGTTAAAGTGGGGCATTGATGTCCCCAGATAATATTACTGACTTGTTCATTTCTCCCTTAAATTTTTTCAGATTTTTTCTCTATGTATTTTGAGTTTCTCATCTTAGGTACATATACCTTTAAATTGTTCTATCTCTCTGAAATATTGACATTTTAAATATTATAATGCATTCTTCATTTTGCTCTACTTTCCCATATTTATTATATCTTTTTGTTCTCTGAGCTCATTTACTAGCTTCTTTTGCATTGGGTGGATGTTTATGCTTTAAAATATTAATGATTAAAATAATTTTTGACTATATATTTTAAAGTTTTTCTTAGTTGTTATTATAAGGGTTGCCATCTACACATAACTTAGGGTAGTCAACTTCAAATTTATATTGAATTAATTCTAGGTACAGATAATTTGGGCTTCCCAGGTGGCTCATGATAAAGAACCCACTTGCCAATGCAGGAGACATAAGAGACACCAGTTCAATTCCTGGATCAGGAAGATCCCCTGGAGGAGGGCATGGCAACCTGCTTCAGTATCTTGTCTGGAAAATATCATGGACAGAGGAACCTGGTTGGCTACTGTCTCAGTTCAGTTCAGTTACTCAGTGATGTCCGACTCTGCGGCCCCACGAACTGCAGCATGCCAGGCTTCCCTGTCCATCACCAACTCCCAGAGCTTAATCAAACTCATGTCCATTGAGTCGGTGATGCCATCCAACCATCTCATCCTCTGTCATCCCTTCTTCTTCTGCCTTCGATCTTTCCCAGCATCAGGGTCTTTTCAAATGAGTCGGTTCTTTGCATCAGGTGGCCAAAGTATTGAAGTTTCAGCTTCAGCATCAGTCTTTCCAATGAATATTCCAGACTGATTTCCTTTAGGGTTGA
>SJYA01001221.1:603699-624659 GCA_006410615.1 Neotragus moschatus | reverse complement strand
CAGGCTTCCCTGTCCATCACCAACTCCCAGAGCTTAATCAAACTCATGTCCATTGAGTCGGTGATGCCATCCAACCATCTCATCCTCTGTCATCCCTTCTTCTTCTGCCTTCGATCTTTCCCAGCATCAGGGTCTTTTCAAATGAGTCGGTTCTTTGCATCAGGTGGCCAAAGTATTGAAGTTTCAGCTTCAGCATCAGTCTTTCCAATGAATATTCCAGACTGATTTCCTTTAGGGTTGATTGGTTTGATCTCCTTACTGTCCAAGGGACTCTCAAGAGTCTTCTCCAACACCACAATTCAAAAGCATCAATTCATTGGTGCTCAGCTTCCTTTATAGTCCAACTCTCACATCCATACATGATCACTGGAAAAACCATAGCTTTGACTAGACAGACCTTTGTTGGCAAAGTAATGTCTCTGCTCTTGAATAAGCTGTCTAGGTTGGTTATAGCTTTTCTTCCAAGGAGGAAGCATCTGTTAATATCATGACTGAAGTCACTATCTGCAGTGATTTTGGAGCCACCCAAAATAGTCTGTCACTGTTTCCATTGTTTCTATTTGCCATGAAGTGATGGGACCAAATGCCATGATCTTCATTTTTTTGAATGATGAGTTTTAAGCCAACTTTTTCACTCTCCTCTTTCACTTTCATCAAGAGGCTCTTTAGTTCTTCACTTTCTGCCATATGGGTGGTGTCATCTGCATATCTGAGGTTATTGATATTTCTCCCGGAAATCTTGATTCCAGCTTGTGCTTCTTCCAGCCCAGCATTTCTCATGATGTACTCTGAATATAAGTTAAATAAGTATGGTGACAATATACAGCTTTGACATACTCCTTTCCCAATTTGGAACCTGTCTGTTGCTCCATGTCTGGTTCTAACTGTTGCTTCCTGACCTGCATACAGATTTCTCAGGAGGCAGGTCAGGTGGTCAGATATTCCCATCTCTTGAAGAATTTTCCAGTTTGTTGTGATCTTCACAGTCAAAGGCTTTAGTGTAATCAATGAAGCAGAAGCTGATGTTTTTATGGTATTCTCTTGCTTTTTCTATGATCCAATGCATGTTGGCAATTTGATATCTGGTTCCTCTGCCTTTTCTAAATCTAGCTTAAACATCTGGAAGTTCACATCTCGGCTACAGCCTACAGGGTTTCAAAGAGTAGGACACAACTGACTCAGCACATAGATAATTTACTCTTGTATAGTTCTTGCTTCTGTGAGTATTATTTCTACATATGTTATGCTTCAAAAACATATTTTGATAATTATTACTTATATAATTTAATGAAGCTGAGACAATAATGAGGGCAAGTATATATTTCTAGGTTTTTTTAATATTAATCTTCTTATTTGCTATTTCTGGTTCTCTTTTTTTCTTCCAATGGATCTGTCTTATCTAGTATTATTTTCAATATATTTTCAATGTGGCTTTGTTCTCATCTTCTTGCTTTTTAATATTTTGTCAAATATATTACAGTATACAGTTTATATGTTATAGGACCAATAATGATAGATATATAAACATTTAAAATCATCTAAGAAAAGAAAGAAAAAGAAATATGCTATTATATTGCCATTTATAATTATGTACATAATTACCTTAACCAATGCTTTTTTGTTTTCTCACCCTGTGGATTTAAATTACTGTGTGGTTTCTTCTGCTTTCAGCCTGAAGAATTTCCTTCAGTGTTTTTTATAAAATAGATTGGCTAATAGTGAGTTCCTCTCACATATAACTGGAAATGACTTTATCTCCCTTTAATTTTTGAAAAATATTTTACATGATGTAAGATCCTTACATGAAATTCTTTCCCTTTCAGTTACTCAAATATGCTATTCTATTGCCTTCTGCTCTTCACTGTTGTTGTTAAGAAGTTAACTGTTAGCCTTATTGCCTTTCCATTATATGTGATGAGTCATTTTTCTCTTACTGATTTCAAGATATTCTCTTTGTGTCTGGTTTTCAACATTTTGAGAATGATATGTTTGAATGTAGTTCTCAGTCCCCCAAACTCAGAAAACCTATTTAATATTTAGGAAGACTGCTGTTTTGATCCATGACAACTATTCTAGGAAGGGCTTTTAGGTCCAATGAGCTGCACCTTTGCCCTCTCGATCTCATTTTTACTTAAAATTTGTTGGATTTTTAAAAAAAAATACCCCACTAACCCTAATTCTAGGAACTACATTGATCATTGTGAGCAGGTACTCAAGATTTCTCACCTACAGAAATAAGAACAATTGAAGTTTCTTCCATTTTTCTTTAAATCAGAGGATTAGTTGCCTGTATATGAAGCAATTTCAACATGCTTTCATGTGATCGTGAGTGGGAATTTGAAAATATTTTACAAATGAATATTCTTTTCATATTTTGAACTTTGAAAGAATTTTATATATGGTGTAGAACTCTGTCATTTTGATCACTTGATTCTGTGGGTGCTATCCTAAATAGCACAATTAGAAAATCCAAGTTACCTTTAGTAAATCCTGTGGAACCACTTCTAGGTGAGGCAATTTGTATCCGAAGTTGTAATTCAAGATTTGGTATATGAAAATGCAAAATGACCCTAGAGTTTTACCCTGATATCTTAGCTGAAATAATTCTAGTTTGTTTAAGGAGCTAAGTGATATAGCTTTATGAAAAAGATCATTGTTAGCCTCCCAACTAATCAATTTCTTTCTTGTGGGGAAACAGTACATCCTTGATAACAGCTCTCAAATGTCACAGAGAACCCCAAGACTATCTAAATGAAAGTAGCTTTTTTCTGCTTAAGACTCCTATGTTAGGGCTTATGCATGGGTGACCCAAAGAAAATACTCAAAGAAAGTACAAATGGTAATTTTTTTCAAAATTAAAATACTACAATCAGTCTATGAAATATCACAACATCAAGTATAATATGAATGGTTGCAACTCTAATGAAAAATTAATTATGCCATCTAGCAATAAATTTGGAGACAATTATTTTAAAGTGTTATTGGACTTTAACAAATTGCAATCATATTGAGGTTATGAATAAAACAACAGTAAAGTTTGCTAAATAGCATCATAAAGTTCTGGATACATACTTCATTGGATATGGAACTCCTTATTCATGTAAGTGATAATAAATGAGGTAACACTATGCTCCAATTACTCTATATGAGATGGCACATAAAAATAATTGTGTGTAGTTGAACCGATGTAAGGTATTTTTAAAATTGCTTCCTATTGCCCCTTCATTCCATTTCAGATAATTTAAGATTTTATGCTAACTCATTAGTGGTTAATTTAATAGATGTTAAATCAATGCATTGGAATAATGTAAAATAAGTAATTTCATCTGAATAGCTATTTTTTTCCAAAAGCAAGTTTGAAAAAACTTTTCTCCAAAAGCTTTTACTTTTATAAAGATAAAATTTGACAGCTGATGCTTAATTAAAAAAAAAATGATCTCTCCATTTTGCTTTCTTTATTTGGCCTCAGGATGATCCCTGGCAACTCCAGACCACAGCCAATTGGTGGTTAACATTTTGGTCTATCCTTATTTTATGTTGCATAAATATTCTATATGTTTGGAAAATTCCTATTAGAGTTATTTGTATTTTACAGTCTTAGTAATTTCATTTTTAAAAGTTAACTCAATATTTTTAATTTTAGAAGTAATTGCTTAGCCTAGTGTAAGCATACTTGCCTTATTATTTGTTCAGGAAAGTTTTCAAAATATCTATGGAAAGTTTTGGGGTGTGAAAGATTTGGAATATGAAAAACTGGTCTTCATCTAGAATCTAATCCATTCAATAAAGAACTTCAACCACTGTAGAACTCAATGCATCTGCATAAATGAAAATCAATTGAATTGATTTTGACAGACTTGCTCTACTGACTTCAATTCAAAACTCAATTACACATAGTGTTCCAGAATAAGATAATTACAGTGACCAACAGAAGCAGAGTTTTATTTAATTTTGCAAAGGTCTTGCATTGTTTGAGTTTTCAGTGAAATGAAAATTTTTTAATTTAATCACTTATAGTATGAATCTATAATATGGTTATACTTGGCAAGTGCAAAGAAATCTATTATTTCACTGATGTGAGAAGAATATAGATGGACAATTACCAGCACTAATGGTTCAGCTCTTTTTCTCTAGACATTTGTAGCATGTNCATTTGAATCAGTTCTAATGAGGTGGATGGAACTGGAGCTGATTATACAGAATGAAGTAAGCCAGAAAGAAAAGCACCAATACAGTATACTAACACATATATATGGAATTTAGAAAGATGGTAACAATAACCCTGTATATGAGACAGCAAAAGAGACACAAATGTATAGTAAGTTTTAAATCTACTGTTGTTTTCCTACTCTGTACTCCTCCTTCAATAGTGTGTTAGGTATCCTGGGTTTCTATATAAACGTGAGAATCAGCATATCAATATATACTAAACAAATTGCTGGAATTTTGACCAGAATTTTGCTGAGCCCAGAGATCAAATTTGAAAGAACTGATATCTTGACAACATTGAGATTTTCTATACGTGGAACATCTCTCCATTAACTTAGTCCTTTGTTTTCACTCATCTGTATTTTAAAGTTTCCCCTTACAGATCTTGTACATATTTTGTTAGATTCATATCTAAGTATTTCATTTTTGATGCTATAATATGAATGCGTTATGTGTTTAATTTCAAATTCCCCTTGTTCATTACTGGTTCACAAAATAGGTGGCTTTTGCTTTTTTAGCTTTCCTGTTACATAGGTTCAAAATAAAAATATAATAACCAATGACACTTATCCATNAAGAGACACAAATGTATAGTAAGTTTTAAATCTACTGTTGTTTTCCTACTCTGTACTCCTCCTTCAATAGTGTGTTAGGTATCCTGGGTTTCTATATAAACGTGAGAATCAGCATATCAATATATACTAAACAAATTGCTGGAATTTTGACCAGAATTTTGCTGAGCCCAGAGGTCAAATTTGAAAGAACTGATATCTTGACAACATTGAGATTTTCTATACGTGGAACATCTCTCCATTAACTTAGTCCTTTGTTTTCACTCATCTGTATTTTAAAGTTTCCCCTTACAGATCTTGTACATATTTTGTTAGATTCATATCTAAGTATTTCATTTTTGATATTATAATATGAATGCGTTATGTGTTTAATTTCAAATTCCCCTTGTTCATTACTGGTTCACAAAATAGGTGGCTTTTGCTTTTTTAGCTTTCCTGTTACATAGGTTCAAAATAAAAATATAATAACCAATGACACTTATCCATTTTTTTCAGTAAATATCTGCACTCAACAAAAGTTAAAATGAAAGAATGTGAAGTCACTCAGTCGTGTCCGACTCTTTGTGACCCCATGGACTGTAGCCTACCAGGCTCCTCTGTCCATGGGATTTTCCAGGCAAGAATACTGGAGTGGGTGGCCATTTCCTTCTCCAGGGGATCTTCTCTACCCAGGAATTGAACCTGGGTCTCCCGCATTGTAGGCAGACACTTTACCATCTGAGCCACCAGGGAAGTCTATCTTCACTCAACAAAACTGAAACTTAAAACATGAGAAAATGAACCTTACTTTCCTCCTTTCCACTTTCTAAAATCAACTGAAATTGAATGGATATCATTATTCTTAAATGGATGATGAAGAAGCTCAAAAGATGAATCTGAAAATTTATATACTAAAAATTATTTTTCAAGGACAATTCCTGAAAAATTAATGCCTATATTTCATTTGAAAAAAAGTAGAACACGTATTCACACTCAATATGGTCATTGCAGAGCTCTCAGTTCACTGGTCTATGTGGGACTCTATCTGCCAGGGCATTATTCTCCAGTCAGGGAAGAAACAACTCCTTTAATCCTTTCTATATGTTCCATTGACAATGGACCCTCAAAGGAATGCATTTCTCAACATAGATAAAAATTATAATATCAGTCAAAAGACTGACATGTTGGCTCGCTTAGAAAAGTTTATTATTAAATTCAAGATACTCTTGGTAATTATTGACACCAAGCCATATGCTCAGACTCTTATCATATTTGGAATCTGAGAGGTATATCTTGCAGGAAATGTGGAATTAAAGCTCATGTGCATGAATTTAAACCTTCTCTCTTTAAATATGGAGCAGGTTGATAAGGCAGTCTTCAACTGTCTGACAAGAAATCAAATTATTATAGAAGATTCACACATCCTTCATCTGCAGACCTCAAGAGCCTCATCAAGAGCCTACCTGTAGCTCTTAGGTTGCTCAAAACTAATAGAATGGCTTTTATTTTTAGGTCTAGCATAAGGTATTGTTCCTACAAGGCTGGCATTTTTGTGAATGCCACTGTTATCACTTACCCACATGAAAAGCAAAGCCTGGAATAATGAGTTAAATCATAATACAATGCAGTTATTAGTTTGGACCTTCTCTTTTCTCTTGAGAGTTTGATGAAATCTAATGAAATACTCAAATCCGAGTCCTGTGGAATTCCAACACCTTCCTCAAAAGTTGTGAAATTTCCCAGATAAATTAAGATCCCATAGTCTTTTTGACTAAAAACTTCTGCTTTGTTTCGTAGACTACTTTATATTGATAATCCACATAGATTAACTCATTAATAAAACAGTTTCCTTCATTAGTTTCAATAACCATATAAATACAATTGATCAGCAAATGAGGAAATAACAATGCTTCTATATAAATATAGGGCTATAAAATATGAAAATGATCAAATTGACATCTTGGAAGTGCAAAATGACATTAAAATAAAAATACAGATAAACAGATAAACCTCAGATTATGAGATGAACAGAAGATTAGTAGAAGCAATTTATAGTATAATTTCTAATTTTATAATTTGTTCTGAAATGAAGTTTTACTTACTTGGCTGGAATGAGAGCTACTTTCTGAACACAGTACAGTGACATTATGAAACAAAAAAGTACATGAAAGAGACATTAAGAGAGACTGAGAATCTCCACTGAGATGAACCAAATAAAAACTAGTTAAGTTCCAGATGTATAATAGTAAAGAGAGGGGAATTATTTAATTTCATTTTCCTGATTCAAAAATACAATCTACCAGTGACTTTTGAAATTACTACATCCTTCTGCCCTTACCCAGGTCATCTTGTTCAGATGAGAGAATCAATAAAAAATTGTTCTTCCTTTCATATTCTTTCACCTCTCCCTTTGAGTTTTCACTGAATATGTCAATTCTACATTGTCAAGATATATTTTTCTTATGTCCATGTTCGAGTCTCCATATTTGTTTTAGTATCAAATTAATATACACAAATTTCATTGCAAATGTTTTTGCTTTATTTTGCTAGTAAGTCTTGATTAGAAGAAATTTATTCTCCATGAGTTTCTTCAAGTAGTAGTCACAAGAAAAATACCCTTTGATTTTTTGCATGTTTAAGACTATTAGACTGGTTGTATAATTTTAGGTTCATGCTAAGTATGAAAGTTATTTTTAAATGTAGTATTTCAGCAATAGTCTATAACATTATATTAAGACATATCAATCTATTTATTCATTCATTCAAAATATAGTTTGAAGACTCTGCCTCCCAATGCACAAGAGTGTGGGTTCGATCCCTGCTTGGGGAACTAAGATCCCACATGTTTTGTGGCCAAAAAAAATCAAAGCATAAAACAAATCCAATACTGTAACAAATTCAATAAAGACACACATACACATATATTGAGAAAATGAACCTTACTTTCTTCCTTTCCACTTTCTACAAGTCAACTGAAATTGAATGGATATCATTATTCTTAAATGGATGATGAAGAAGCTCAGATGGTAAAGAATCTGCCTGTGATGCAGCAGACCCAGATTTGATCCCTGGGTCAGGAAGATCCCCTGGAGAAGGAATGGCAACCCACTCCAGTATTCTTGCCTGGGAAATCCCATGGACAGAGGAGCCTGGAGGGCTACAGTCCATGGGGTCGCAGAGTTGGATACAACTGAGCAACTGAGCATGCGGGCATGCACACACACACACACAGATATATATATATATATAAATATTTTGAGTACCCACTCTATTGGCATCCCTGTAATAAAAATGGAAAACATAGAGAAGGAAAATATATCAGTCTTTTTAATGAAGACAAAGTATAGTAAAGAGGACATAATTAAATAAAGACAATTATGAGCAAGTTATCTTATTCTAAAGTAAATGGTCTGAAGGAAAGAAATTCAGTTCTCTCAGATTTTACAGAGGAACTCAAATCTAGCCAGTAAAGACTTCCCCCAAATTTTTATTTTATATTGGACTGTAGTTATTTTACAGTGTTGTATTAGTTTCAGGTATACAGCAAAGTGTTTCAGTTATACATATACATATATCTCTTCTTTTGCAAAGTCTTTTCTCAGTTAGGTTATTACAGAGTGTTGAGCAGAGTTTCCTGTGCTCTATCATAGGTCCTTGATGGTCATCCATTTTAAATATTGTCGTGTACATGTGTCAGTTCCAGTCTATCCTTCTTCCCCACACCCTTCCCTCTGGTAACCATAAGTTTGTTCTTTTAATCTGTTATAAAATATGGAATGCCTCATGAATTTATATGCCATTCTTGCACAGGGGCTGTGCTAACTCTGTATGGTTCCAAGCACCAAAGAGCTTGGACTGAAACTCCAAGATAAAAATAGCAGGATGGTCAGCAGGAATGAGCATTACTGTGCAGGTGATATAGTCTTCAGGTGAAACACCATACACAAAGCCTCATGGTGAAGAAGATGTGAACAACTGGAAAGAAGGCCGTTTGGCTATGGGAGCAGGAGATGGAGGGGAAGCACTGGATGAGGTTGGAAAGCCAGGCATGGTCCTGGACATCCAGAGCCTTAGAGACTGAAAAGATGTTGGTATTTATCCTGAGATCAATAAGAAACAAGCAATGGGATTGAATAATGTATGTGTGTGTATGTAGGAGGATAAAATTGTTAGACCTGTGTCATGAAAAGAATCTGGCTTCAGTCTGAAGAAAATAAGAGAGAGAGAGAGAGAGTTCAACTGACATGAGGAATCCAGTTAGTAGCAATCTCAGGTGGCCTTGGCCTACAGTGACTTGAAGCAGGATTTTGGTTCCCGGCCAGAGATTGAGGTTGGGTCATGGTGCTGAAGGTATCAAGTCCTAGCCACTAGACCAGTGTGGGGAGAAGGCAATGGCACCCCACTCCAGTACTCTTGCCTGGAAAATCCCATGGATGGAGAAGCCTTGTAAGCTGCAGTCTATGGGGTCGCTAGGAGTCGGACATGAGTGACTTCCCTTTCACTTTTCACTTTCATGCATTGGAGAAGGAAATGGCAACCCACTCCAGCGTTCTCACCTGGAGAATCCCAGGGACGGGGGAGCCTGGTGGGCTGCCATCTGTGGGGTTGCACAGAGTTGGACACGACTGAAGCTACTTAGCAGCAGCAGCAGCAGCAGCAGCAGACCAGTGTGGTGACAAGGCCCTGGCTGTTCAACTTTGCAGAAAAAAGAATTCCCACAAAGACAAAAAGTGGTGAAATAAGCCAAGTGTTTATTAGGAGGAAAGAAGAGTACAGTATGTGTGGACAGACACACAGGCAGACAGAGAGAGAGCTGAGCGCTCGTGGTAGTTTCAGTCACTTCTATGGGGCATTTCTCCCAGGTTTCCTTTGGCCAATCATTATGACTTCCCTGGTTCAGAGTCTGTATTTGGTTTATCTCAGAGTCCTCTCATGTGCTTATGCATCTCTCAGCCAAGATGGATTCTACCAAAGAGGCCTATGGGTATTAACATCACTGAACATCACTCCCCTTTTGACCTCCAAGGAGCCTTTTTGCTCATGTATAGTCAGGGACGTCTCTTGACTTTGAGAATGAGAAATATGTGATCGTTTATATTCTATCTGGGAAGGTCTCAGCCTTCCTCTTCGATTGTCCTGCTATTTTTGTCTTGGAGTTTCAGTCCACAGAGAACAACTCCAGCTATTTGCCCCAGCAGTCCATCTATATCCTGTTTCAGTACAGTTAGAGATAAAGTAAAGACAGTTTTCTGGCCTGGAAAATCCCATGGATAGAAGAGCCTGGGAGGCTACAATCCAAGGGGTTGCAAAAGATTTGGACACAAGGTAGCAACTAAATGACAACAACAATGACTATTTACTTTGCAATGGTAGCAATGGGGGAATGAAATAAATTAACATGAGATCTAAGAAGTGACTGAAAAGGGACTTAATGATTGAATTAAGTACAATTTACATAAAATCCTATAACAGAGACAGGAAACTGATAACCATCAAGATACACACCTAAGAGTTGGGTCAACTTAGGGGATGATACTTTGATACTTGAAGTGATGGTTAAGGAATTTGAATAATACAAAGTTACATTTGTGTTATCTGGGTCTCTATCAAAGTTTAACATATTCTATCTAGTTTTTTCATCTATTTTTCACAGATGTGCTTTTAAAACTTCCTCTACTGGAAGCTGCTCTTCTAGAAGCAAAGTGACTACTGTTCAGTGAGTAATTTCTAACAGTGTGATATTAGCTGCAAATATTTAGATAATCACATGGCTTGAGTGCCTGTGACAACTTGGCTTACTGTTGACTCTTACTGCATACTTTGGCAGCTCTCATCTCTTCTGTGCATCTGCAGGGCTCTAGGACCTACCATGTAGAGTAAAATTCAACATGGATTCAATGATAGAGTTTTTTAAAGTTATAAGAGTTATTTTATAGCCACCGATTCTATGTTGTCCAGTGTTTTCCAAGCAGATGTTCAGTTAAAGTGGTCACAATTTTAAACATATAAGAGATATACAAATATGTTTGCATGTTTGAATCAATAGCACTTAAGTTAAAAAATGAGCCAATAATTTATTTCTGACACTAGGCAGCTGTCAGACAATATTAATGTCTGTAAATCAACAGATGAGCACAGAAGAATTGCATTAAGCCCTGTGACACAGATGGCAGTGTAATGGGGTCCATCTTTCATCAGCTTAACTAAACACCTCCCATTCCTAATGCCTCTTCCCTTACAAAAGTGAGCTTTGGAATGACATGTGTACAAGTGAGTCTCCTACTTAACAGCTGCTGAGGGGTGAGTACTGACAGTAAACAACCAGATGGTTATTAGACAGATTTCTTGCATGATTCAAGTAAAATGACAACGCTATGCAGAGGTAACAAGGCCTGGCCAGACATTTATTTCATGTAAGTTTTAGAAAATTAGAGTAAACCAAGAATTTATATATAATATAGTTGAACGTCCCAAACTGGCTGAACTTAGTAAATGTTTCACTAATAAATCAACTGGAAGTCCAAGCCAAAGTTCACTTAGAAGCTATATGGACAGGAGCTAACAAAGCCAAGTGGTGGTCTTAGGGGAAGATTTGGGCAGCCCAGTCAGGTTACTGAGATAAGGCTTAGGGCTTAGGACCAGCCAGTATCTCTGGGAGCAACACAGGCTGTGACTTGAGCCTCATCTCCAGGGCGTCAATCAAGAAGGGAGATGGGGAGAGAAAGTTTGAAGTGGTCAGAGGAGTTTTTTGCCCAAATTTCAACTCATCCTGAAAGAATATAGTGTCTGCTTCCACCTGTCATCTAACAGGAATGGGCAAGCCCATTCTGTAAGAGATGGCAAATCTTCATGTGTCCCCAGAGTTTTCCTTCTGGGGAGTCTGCTTTACTGTAATTGTCAACTCAAGTGAAGATTCCCCAGCCTCAAGTCCAGCTTTCTGAATGAGAATCTCCAATGAGATAGATAAAGTCCAGGAGTCTATACAATCTTATGCCCACTGTTCAACGAATCATAAGATTTATTTGGAATCTAGAAGATAAAGATAACTATTTGATTAAATTTCTTATCTTAAAAAGCGAAACTTCAAAGTGTTATTAAAACAAGGATAAATTAGGATATATTGACATATACAAACTCCTATAGTTAAAATAGATAACCAACAAGGTTCTATTATATAACCCAGGGAACTCTGCTCAGTATTCTGTAATAATATAAGTGGAGTAAGAATTTGAAAAATAATAGACATAGGTATATGCATAACTGAATCATTATGCGGTACACTTGAAACTAACAAAACCTTGTAAATCAGCCATCAGTTCAGTTCAGTCACTCAGTAGTGTCTGACTCTTTGTGACCCCATGAGTCGCAGCACACCAGGCCTCCCTGTCCATCACCAACTCCCGGAGTTCACTCAGACTCATGTCCATCGACTCAGTGATGCCATCCAGCCATCTCATCCTCTGTCATCCCCTTCTCCTCCTGCCCCCAATCCCTCCCAGCATGAGTCTTTTCCAATGAATCAACACTTTGCATGAGGTGGCCAAAGTACTGGAGTTTCAGCTTTAGCATCATTCCTTCCAAAGAAACCCCAGGGTTGATCTCCTTCAGAATGGACTGGTTGGATCTCCTTGCAGTCCAAGGGACTCTTAAGAGTCTTCTCCAACACTGCAGTTCAAAAGCATCAATTCTTCGGTGCTCAGCCTTCTTCACAGTCCAACTCTCACTTCTATACATGACTACTGGAAAAACCATAGCCTTGACTAGACGGACCTTATGGACCTTAGTAGGCAAAGTAATGTCTCTGCTTTTGAATATGCTATCTAGGTTGGTCATAACTTTTCTTCCAAGGAGTAAGCGTCTTTTAATTTCATGGCTGCAGTCACCATCTGAAGTGATTTTGGAGCCCCCCAAAATAAAGTCTGATACTGTTTCCACTGTTTCCCCCATCTATTTCCCATGAAGTGATGGGACCAGATGCCATGATCTTCATTTTCTGAATGTTGAGTTTTAAGCTAACTTTTTCACGCTCCTCTTTTACTTTCATCAAGAGGCTCTTTAGTTCCTCTTCACTTTCTGCCATAATGGTGGTGTCATCTGGATATCTAAGGTGATTGATATTTCTCCCGGCAATCTTGATTCCCACTTGTGTTTCTTCCGGTCCAGCGTTTCTCATGATGTACTCTGCATAGAAGTTAAATAAGCAGGGGTACAATATACAGCCTTGACGTACTCCTTTTCCTCTATAGTCTAATATAAAACAAACTAAAAAAGAAAATCACTGTGAACATTATAAAACACATCACATTTTAATCTTTGAAAGGAATCTAACAGATATTCACAGCATACAAAGTTCCCAATTCTCAGAAGCTAAATCAAGATGGGAAGAAAAGCATAGTATCAACATCAGCAATTGTATGTTTTTGCAAAGAAGTAAAGCAAAGTTTAGGGAAATGAAAGGTAAAGAGAGAGATGCAAAAAGCAAAAAAAGAAAATATAAGCTGATATGTTTGTGTGTGAGAGACTGATAAATAAAGCTGACTGTCATTCAAAGAAAAGCAAAACAGTAAAACATTTTAACCCAACAAACTGAAGGAACCACAAATCATTCATTTAAGAACTATTCAAAGTAGGAAATTAGTGATATATATTTTAAGCAAAACATCACAAGGGACTAATTTTTTTCTGGTTAAGTATTTAGTTACAGCTAAATCCAGTTTTTATGCATGATAAATTATCATGCTACAAAATACAATGCTTTCTAAAATCATTTTTACTCCATAAAATGTTTACAACCACAAAATTCATCTACAGACAGCATAAATGAAGAAACAACAGGCTTATTTATAGGAAGTTAGACAATTATGAGATATATGAACACAATTCTATGGCACTGATTGAGCACCAAAACTAAGTGTTCTGAAATATTAAGATATTTATAACTTTTTATCAAAGAGAGAGAGTGTCACATAGTAATCTTTTTACATTAGAAAAAATTCTCAACATTTTATTCTTAAATATACTGTTTATAACCTAATCTAAGTCTATCATAAAATGGTATTCTCTCTTTTCCCTCCAATAATAAATCATCATTTATTAAATTAAACTGGAATGGAAATTCATAATTCTTAAAGTTTATAGTATTTGATAGCGTTAATAGTGGAGACTCTGAATTTATAGACATAATCATTAACATCTTCTTTTTAGAACTTTATATTACTTTTTTTAGTTTTGTTGTTCAGTTGCTAAATGAAGTCGCTCAGTCATGTCCTACTCTTTGTGACCCAGTGGACTGTAGCCTACCAGGCTCCTCCATCCATGGAATTTTCCAAGCAGGAGTATTGGAGTGGATTGCCATTTCCTTCTCCAAGGGATCTTCCTGACCCAGGGATTGAATCCAGGTCTTCCGCATTGTAGGCAGACACTACTGTCTGAACCACTAGGGAAGTCCTGTTGAGTTGCTGTTATGTCCAACACTTTACAATTTTATAGACTGCGCATGCCAGGCTTCTCTGTCCTTCATTATCCCCTGGAGATAATGCTCAAACTCATATCTATTGAGTTGGTGATGCCATCCAGCAATCTCATCCTCTGCTGCCCCTTTCTCTTTCTGACCGCAATCTTTCCCAGCATCAGGTATTTTCCAGTGAGTTGACTCTTTGCATCAGGTGGCCAAAGTATTGGAACTTCAGCTTCAGCATCAGTCCTTCCAATGAATATTCAGGGCCGATTTCCTTTAGGGTTGACTTGTTTGATCTCTCTGCAGTACAAGGGATTCTCAAGTCTTCTCCAGCATCACAGTTCAAAAGTGTCAGTTCTTCAGCCCTCATTCTTATTTATGGTCCAATTCTCACATTGTAGATGACTACTGGAAAAACCATATAGACCTTTGTTGGAAAAGCTATTACTCTGCTTTTTAATATGCTATCTAGGTTGGTCATAGCTTTTCTTTCAAAGAGGAAGCATCTTTTAATTTCATGGCTGCAGTCACCATCTGTAGTGATTTTGAAGCCCCCCAAGATAAAGTCTGTCACTGTTTCCATTGCTTCCCATCTGTTTGCCATGAAGTGATGGGACCAGATGCCATGATCTTAGTTTCTTGAAAGTTGACTTTTAAGCCAGCTTTTTCACTCTCACCTTCATCAAGAGGATGTTTAGTTCCTCTTCTCTTTCTGCCATAAGTGTGGTATCATCTGCATATCTGAGGTTGTTGATATTTCCCCTGGCAATCTTGACTCCACCTTGTGATTCAGTTAGTCTTGCTAAAAGCTTACAGATTGTATTTAATTTTTCAAAGAGCCAGTTTTTTGTTTTGCTGTTTTTTTCCTATTGATTTCCAATTTTCATTTCCACTGATTTATACTTTAATTTTTACTATTTTTTCCTCCTTCTGACTTTAGATTTAAGTTATTCTTTTTGTGCTTTCCTAAGGTGAAAACTTAGTTATTGATTTTAGATCTTTCTTTTTTCACCGTATGTGTATTCATGCTATAAATTATATATGTACATTCAATGCTATAAATTTCCATTGAAGCACTGCTTTTGCTACATTACACAGATTTCAGTGTTTCCATTTTGTTCAGAATAGCTTTGAATTTCTCTTGAGATTTCCTGTTTAATGCATGTGTTATTTATAAGTATGTTGTTTACTTTCCACAATTTGGGACTTTTCTGGCTGTATTTCTGTTATTGATTTTTAGTTTAATTCCTTTGTGGTCTGAAAGCAGACATTGTATGACTTCTACTTTTTAAGATATGCTAAAACATGTCTTATGGCCCAGAATGTTGTCTATCTTGGTGAATGTTACCTACTAGTTTGAGAAGAATGTGTATTCTGCTGCCATTGAATGAAGAACTCTATAGAAGCCTATTTTATCTAGTTGCTTGATGATGTTGTTAGTTCAACTATGTCTTTATTGATTTTCTGCCTGCTGAATTTGTCTGTTTATAATTTTGCTGTTGTTCAGTCACTAAGTCGTGTCTGACCTTTTGCAACCCCATGAACTGTAGCATGCCATGCTCCTCTGTTCTCCACTGTTTCCCAGAGTTTGCCCCAAATCATGTCCATTGAGTTGGTGATGCTATCTGGCCATCTTATCCTCTGCACTCTCTTCTTCTTTTCCAGCATCAGTGTCTTTTCCAATGAGTTGACTCTTTGCATCAAGTGGCCAAAGTACTGGAGTTTCAGTTTCCATAACAAGTCTTCCAAGAATACTCATGGCTGATTTCCTTTAGGATTGACCAGTTTGAACTCCTTGCAGGCAGATAAGTGTTAAAGTTTCCACATGTGATAGTGAAGTTATCTATTTCTCCTTGTAGTTCTATCAGATTTTGCTTCACATATATTGATACACTTTATCACTGTGTAATGACTTTCTATATCCCTGATAATTTTCTTTGTTCTGAAGCCACTCTCTGCAATTAATATAGCTACTCTCACTTTCTTTTGATTAGTATTAATGCAGTAGGCTCATCTTTACCCCTTTGTTTTTAATTTACATGTACCTTTTAATTTACATGTACCTTTATATTTAAAGTGGGATTTTTGTAGACATTATAGAGCTGGATACTGGTTTTTGATCCACTCTGACAGTCTGTGCCTTTCAAATAGTGTATTTAGACCACTTATGTTGAAAACGACTATTGATGTAGTTGGGTTAATATCTATCATGCTTGTTACTATTTTCTATTTTTTGCTCTCAATCTTTGCTCCTGTTTTTGTCTTATAATCTTTTTCTACCTTTTGTGGCTTTACTTGAACATTGAATATAATTCTATTTCTCTTCTTTCCAGGCATACCAATTGTACTTATCTTCTCTTTTTTATTAATGGATTTCTATTATTTCATTCATTTTTTATTAGTTCAATTATATTTGTACTTTTATTGTAAAGTCATCTTAGATCTCATTTGGAATTAAGTAGGTATAAATAATAAACATAGGAAAAATCAGGCTAATATATCTCTTGTATGTTTTCTTATGAAAATGAATACTAAGATCTTCAATCCAGAAATAAATAAGATGGGGGGAAAAGCATTAAAATAAGCAACACATTTAAAAAACATAAATGTTAAAAGTAGTATTATAATTTTATCTTGCTTTTATTTGATTTATGCTGATTTATGCCTTCCTGGAGACTGAACAAGAGGCAAAGGAAGAGGGGAGCCAGGAAGAAGTGTTTCTAAAGACCAGGGATGAGAGAGAGACTGAAAGTGTCAAAGTGTTCAGAGACAGCCAGAAAAATCAGTGCTGAAAATAGGCCTGGGCTGGGTTGTGGTGAGACACTCTTAGGGAAAAGGGAGGCCCTTTATAGGTCTGTATAGGTATTTGATATTGTTCCCACAGGGATAACAGCTCTCATGTTGGAATTGTTGCTGGGGTTTCATTCTCTTTGAAGTACAAAGGATGCTTCATTTTTATTTTAATTAAATGCACAGGCGAGTTACATAGCAGCATCCCAAGGATCCCTGTGTCTACTGGCAGGGAGAGCTGCAAAGCAGTCATGTGTCCTTATGTGTCCAGTGGTGCTGACCAGCCAGTATGTAGCCCGGAGTAATATGCACATCATCTTATCTAAATTCCCAGTGAGAGGGGAAAATCCAGGTAAGAAAAAGAGGAACTAACAAAAAGAGATATTGTCAGAGAAATTCAGGGAAATGAACATAGACTTCCCTAAAAATTTACAATTTGCCTAGAGAATGATTTTTTATCCTAACGTGGAGACATATACCATGATTACTGCTTACATGATAACTGAGAGATAATATGCACTTATTTACTCCACAACTTTAAGTGATATAATATATTCTATAGAATAGAAGGTAGTCAAATATTTGTAGGATATACAGGTGGATGCTCTTCTCCCTGCTGTGTCTCAGTGTCACATTCATACCCACAGAGGACTAAAATCACAGTATTTACACTTTTCATGCTCTTCATACATTTGGGTTATATTTACAAGATACTAGAATTAATACCAAACCAAAACTTATGCAAGCATTTTCAATGAATATCAAGATGTACATTTTTTAGAGATTTTGAGCCTTAACAGAGTTAAATAAGATAACCAAAGACTTTTCTATTTAGTCAATCAATTATTTAATAAACTGATGATTATAGAATTTCTTCTTTAAATTGAAATGGTATAGCAGAAGTGAAAGTTTTCTGAAGTAAAAGTAAAGTTCATATTTTATCTGAATTGCAAATTCAAGAGACTATATCATCTTAAAAGAACTGAATTGAATAAAGAATAATGTGAGGCTCTAAAAACATATGGATAAGGTCAGAAGTATCATATTATGAATCCAGAATTTAGCAGATAACTTAGACATAAGAAATGTGATAAAATTCTATATGAAATATAGAAATATATTACTTTGACATTTAGCTTTCCTGATAGAATCCCAGTAAAGAATGCCTGTATTTTGGATCTTGTGTTTCTACTAAGAGTAGGTCTGAGTTCCTTGATCTATATATCAGGTAGAAGAAGGGAGAAAAGGAAATATTAAGGGCTTCAAGTTGAGTTCAGTGGAATGCAATGTTTACCTCTAATTCTTCACCAAATCTTTCCAAAAGGCTGGTAAGTGAATTTTAAGAAAGACACGCACTTTTGAAGCTATAGTAAAATGGAAAAGAAAACAGTGACACAAGCTAGAAAACAAACTCAAAGAAGCCAGTGCTAGACTGGCAGAGGGGAAAACTTAGAACACCGAAATGTGCACTGCAGAACTCCCAGAGCCTCAGGAATTAGTCACAACCTATGCCTCAGGAAGTTTAGGTCAGTTCACCCTGAGCGATCAGGGAATATGCTTATAGGTTTGGCTTAATTAAACTCAGAAGTGCCACCTCATCACTTTTGCCATTTTGTCTTTGTCCAGCCCACAGTTAAGGGGGGGTGGGTGTTACACAGGGCGAGTAGACCAGGAGGCAGACTCGTCGGAGGCTGTCTGCGAAGCTGCCCACCTCCATCAGTATCCCTAAGAGAGAGTCCATGTAAGAAAAGATCGTCTTCAGTGGGAATTAAGTGAAGTCATCCTTGGAAATGAAAAACGTTAAATGTAGTTTTCAGACCTTTGTCAGAGATGGAGACTGAAGAAAATAATAGAAAAGTGCATTCATGCAAAAAATGAAGATGTTATGAAAACCTTGCAGTATAGGTAGTTGTTATTCACCTGACTGATTTCTTCCTCTCAGATCAATGGACTGACTTTCAGATTCCCAGACTCCTGAACAGCTATTTTAAAAGTTATAGATAAAAGTTTGAGATTTTACAAACACTGCCTGGCCTCAAATTCATTTAACATGTTCACATCATTTAATTGTTTTCATTTGCCATGTCTCCTGTAATAGCAAGTATCATTGTACTGAGGTTGGTGAGTTGATTAATAGCCTTGATTTTTCATGTGCTGGTTAACTATGAGGGCTACAATATTATCACACACTATTCAAGAGAAAAAAATCATTATGTTTCTAAGCATTATGTAAAATTTATCATCGATTGTGACTCTAGAAAAATATCATTGTTTTAGGAAAAGATATGTAATTGAAGAAAATTATTTTATCTTCAACCTAATCACGTCTGTTTTCATCAAGTAGAACTAAATGTGATTTTGATTTATTTACCCTGGTCAATTTATTCAGTGAGAATTTTATACAGTTTTGTTTTAAGAAAAAAACTTTTATTGTAAGAAAGAAAAAGTAAACTGCATTAAAAGTCAGCTGTATCATACAATCTTTGTCAATTCTGACAGCATCTTAAAGGTCCTTATAAAACTCTGAATGCATGTACATGTTTTCAAATACTCTATACCTCAACTGTAAGATGTTAACTATTTTCTGAAGTAATTGTGTTTTTTGTCTATATTTTAAGTAATATATCTGTATAATTATTTATTTTACTGTTCCTCATGAAGGTGCTTTGGTTAAATGAGTGAAAGTGAAGTCGCTCAGTCGTGCCCGACTCTTTGCGACCCCATGGACCGTAGCCCACCAGGCTCCTCCCTCCATGGCATTCTCCAGGCAAGAGTACTATAGTGGGTTGCCATTTCCTTCTCCAGGGGATCTTCCCGACCCAGGGATCGAACCCAGGTCTCCCACATTTGTTAAATGAGTAGATAAGATTTAATTATTTTCTTTATATATTTCTACATAATACTTGTAATCAATAGATCCTAATGGGTCTCTTCTCTGGTAAATAATAATGAGGTCAATTTTTTTAAAACATGGAAATATCAGTTTGATTTTCAGAACTAGCACTCAAAAATAATTAGCAACAGAATTTGTAGAAAGTGGTGTGTGTGTGTGTGTGTGTGTGTGTGTGTGTTGTGCTGGACATCCATGAATCTACACTAGGGATGCATTCTAGTTATGCTGCTTAGCAGTANTTGATTTTCAGAACTAGCACTCAAAAATAATTAGCAACAGAATTTGTAGAAAGTGGTGTGTGTGTGTGTGTGTGTGTGTGTGTGTGTTGTGCTGGACATCCATGAATCTACACTAGGGATGCATTCTAGTTATGCTGCTTAGCAGTATTCAGAGGTAGAGCCTAAACTGAAGGGAAGGACAACTGGTGTACACACTCAAACAAGTTGGGTCCCTGGCTCTTAGAACATCTGACACTGTTCTCAAATTAGCTAAGAAAATGGCCAAGCGCAAAGCACTAGAGCCCCTAGACCATGGATGGCTTAGTTTTGCCTCTCATCAGCTTGAGAAAAGAAGACTGGCCCTTTCTTCACTGTGACTCTTAGTTTCCTCCCTGGAGAACCCACAGAGCTAGAAGATGACACTAAGTGAATGATACGGGGTCCAGGTTATAATTAATGACCACGTAAAACAAATAATGCTCAGTTTTAAAGACCACCATGGAGCCTGCTACTGTCTTTGCTGGATCTTACTCATGAAAACCCATATATTGTATTAAATGAAATTAGCTATTATCCTCAAATTAAAAATAAATGCATTTTAGAAAGAAATTAGCTAATTTATTAAATAGAATGGAGACCAGAGATGGAGTAGTATCATTGTTTTATCAGTACTATGAGGTGTGTATATTCAGAAGCATTTTAAATGGAGTGAAGATTACTGAATGACAAAGGAATGCTACCTTCTTCCTTGTAGTCAGTGAAGTGCTTAGAACTTTTTGCAAATAAAAAGAGAGAGATAGAGAGAGAAATTAGGAAAGGAGGATAAGAGATATTGAAAGAAA
>SJYA01001221.1:395026-603648 GCA_006410615.1 Neotragus moschatus | reverse complement strand
TTGATTCCACCTTGTGTTTCTTCCATTCCAGCATTTCTCATGATATACTCTGCATATAAGTTAAATAAGCAGGATGATAATATACAGCCTTGACATATTCCTTTTCCTATTTGGAACCAGTCTGTTGTTCCATGTCCATTTCTGACTGTTGCTTCCTGGTCTGTATACAGATTTCTCACATAGCAGTGTATATATACGTCAGTTTCATTCTCTTAATTCACCCCCTTTCCCCTCTGTGTTCACATGTTTGTTCTCTACGTCTATGTCTCTATTCCTGCCCTGGAAATAGGTTTGTTTGTACCTTTTTTCTAGATTCCACCTATAGGCACTAATATATGATACTGGTTTTTCTCTTTCTGACTTATTTCACTCTGTATGACAGTCTCTGGGTCCACCCATATCTCTATAAATGACTCAGTTTTGTTCCTTTTTGTGGTATTCATTCTCAACCAATGAAATGGCGGGCAACAGATTTTAGTCTCCAAAGGGGAAGAAGAAAATGGGCAAAGCTAGCCTTCAGGGCCAACCCTTCTCACTGTTCTGTCCTACACATCTGCCCACAGCCAGAAGAATATTTAAAATGCCAATGATTCATGCTATAGCAGACCAGCTGAGTTGAATCCACAGTCTTGCTTTGTCTGGGTATGTAGCAAACAGGGTGGAATGAGGAATTGTTCCTGCCTTCCAATGGCCACAACCCAGGGGACAGACAGGATAAAGAGGTGGAGAAGTTATATGAGGACTGGTTTGATATATATCTATTATAGATTTTTGTCTAACTGATATGTGGGTAAAAGCAAATACTGTATTTTCTACAAATTTATCACTTACTCTTTCAGAAAATAGGATTCATCTTTCAAATAATGCTTACTTTTCAAAGTGGTAATGTTGGGAACCACTGACCTAAACTGCCTACCATGGCCAGGCAAGATAATAACTGCTTGCATAGGTTATCTCACAACAGAAGGTCCTGATAAGGAACACAGAACTAATAAGCTACCACCAGCCAGAAGAATTCAGGAGGGGCCAAAAGGAAGGAGGAGACACCAGCTTGTAATATGTCCTGCCAACCTCCCAGAAACCTTTGTACTGGAATCAATCTTTGCTGAGAGATGCATATGCCACCAGAAAGGACAACAAATCAGACAGAATATGGGTACAAGCAAAATGAATGCCAGAGACAACACGGAAACTAACTCCACACTCCCATAAAACCTAAAACTGTGAGCCACATGACAGAGCAGTTCCCCTGGGTTCCCTTATCCTGTTTTTCTCCACCCAGGAACCCCTTTCCCATAAAGTCTTTTGCTTTGTCGGTATGTGTGTCTCTTTGGGCAGTTCATTTCCAAGTATCTAACAAGAGCCCACTCTCAGGCCCTGGAAGGAGGGCCCCTTCTGGAAACAATATATGTTTTTTTTTTTTTAATTTTTACTAAATAGTTTTATATTCTATGCTGTATCTTCTATTTGATGGTATTATGGAATCTAGAAAATATGAATATCTAAGACTTTTTTCTGGCCTCAAGAGCAAACATTTATTTTGGGGAATGAATGGAGAAAATAAGAAAACTATATCTATGAATGTAATGTTTAATAATAAAAAGAATCACTGGGGAGTGGGAATGGGGAAAGAAGTAAGCCTAGTGTCTTTAACTGAAGAAAGCGATATGGGGATAGATGTGGGCAATGCAACAAAGCTGTGGCTGTCCCTGCTGTGGAAGGCAGATTGCTTCAACTGAGAACTGACTGATAAAGTCAGGACATGCAGTTGCTTGATCACCTAGTTTTAAACTCTGTGATAGATGTTGACATATTTAAAAGAAGAGACTTCAGATCTTTCGGAACATGAAACCATCCAGACAGGGGAGGATCTGGAAAATATGAAGGTTAAATGTCGGCATCCGGGAAGAGAGAGAAATTCATGAAGAGAGGGAGGGAGGAGGAAACCTCCCTCCCCAACTCCTATGCCACCCCACATCCAGAGGGGATTCCCTGGCTTGTTAGAAGAGAGCAGAGGGTCAATGAGGAGATGTTTTGCATGGATTTTTAAAATTTATTTTTAATTGGAGGATAATTGCTTTACAATATTGTGTTGGTTTCTGCCATACGTCAACATAAATCTGTCACAGGTATACATATGTCCCCACCCTCCCGAACCTCCCTCCCACCTCATACCCCATCCCACCCCTCTAAGTAGTCATAGAGAACTGGGTTTAAGCTCCCTGCAAATTCCCACTGGCTGCCTATTTTATATATGTTAATGTATATGTATCAATGCATGTTTTTAACAGTGATTTCTGTCTAAGACTGAATGTGTGAGAATCACTTACAGGTCAGAAGGACAGCATGCTTGCAAGCTGTGTCTTCTCCTCAACTGGCCCATCTACAGTTACATCAGGCTTAAGGAACAGCTCAAAGACCCAAAACAATAAAACAAGTAAATAATGTGAAAGGCACAAATGTACAGATCTCAGTGGGATATGTCATTTTACAGCCAGTGCTATGAAAAGTAAGCAATCAAGTGATACNCCTCAACTGGCCCATCTACAGTTACATCAGGCTTAAGGAACAGCTCAAAGACCCAAAACAATAAAACAAGTAAATAATGTGAAAGGCACAAATGTACAGATCTCAGTGGGATATGTCATTTTACAGCCAGTGCTATGAAAAGTAAGCAATCAAGTGATACAGACCTCTTGATTGATACAGACCACAATGGGGAGGCATTTGCTTTACTTTGGAAAATCCTGCTTGCTGGTGTTATTGAAAATTGTACAGGGAGGAAACACTGTGGGAGAAACACTAGAAACACAATCTTTTGTCATCCTAGAAAACCTCAGCACAAAATCAAAAGCAAAAGAAAACAGTCATATTATTGAATAAGCCTTGAACCACACATCACAGGCAGTCTGCTAACAACAATGGACACTGAAGAAATGAAAGAAAATCTAACTCTTTCATACAACTGGGCAGCTATGACCCATTATGTACATGATCTCAAGATAGATGATAATTCGCCCTCAAGTTATTGGGCTGGAGAGCACCATTTGTCACACATAGTTCATCCTAAATTCACTTGATAATTGGTGTGGCCATCTAATGTTAGCTAATTGCCTTTATCCAAAGGAAAAATAAACTTTTCACGTCTTTATGACAAGAAATAGTTTAAAACTTGCAGTCAGGCAGTTAGGTCCTTTCCCTCCTGCTGAGACTGGGCTCTAGGGTCATAATCTTCCTTTATAATTACATTTCAAAGAGCTGGCTTCTGGGTCATTGAGAAAAACTCTTGGAGTGTAAAAGCAGCAAGAGGCTTGATGACGTTTAAAAGGGTTTACATATATCTCAGAAGGAGAGAGAGAATTTACAATTAGAAGTTTTCTAATACTTTACATATGTTAATGTATATGTATTGATGCATGTTTTTAACAATGATTTCTGCCTAAGACTGAATGTGCTCTAAAATAGTGGGGGTGGAGGGATTGATTTTTTTTTTTTTTTCACCAAGAACAATTAATTTTTTTTAATTTGTTTTTGTCCTTGTAACAGAACATTTCCAGGCCCTAGGAGCCCCCAAGCATGTTTTCTTTGCCCTATGATTAAAAACTTAATCATTTTTAAGTTTGCTGCCCAAATTTAAATATCGGAAGATTGCCCACGAAATCCAGTCTTTCTGCAGCTCAGAAAATTCAAATCATTTAGCAGCAGTCAGCTGGAGTGAAGATTAAAATATTGAAGTGTCATCCTACTGTTATTTCAAAGTGAACTTGTTTACCGTTAATGAGCTAATTATTAAGGCTAAAATCTACATTGTACAGCACCAGGGATGATGACATTTCTAGATACTCGTATAATTATTTATTGAGCCTTGTCTTGTCCCATGCTGTTTTAATAATCTCTTCATGCCTTTGGGGAGGGAGGGTTTTCTGTCCAAGGGTTATGGGGATGCTAAACACAGGACAGTGGACAGATATAGTTGACAGCATTTTATTAGTCACAGATGCACAGCCTTGGGAGGAGGACACTGCACATGCCACGCCATTCAAAACCATGTGGGGAATGCATTTGGGAATACGTCCAAGCTTGCTCTGCTTGCTACGGGACAGGCCAGTAATTCTGAGAGACCAGGTATTGAGGCAAGGAATATGACTTTATGTGGAAATCTAGCTAAGAAGGTGGCAGACTAATATCTCAAGATAGCCATCTTATTGGGGTCTGGATACCAGGTTCTTTAATCAAATAGAGATGTGGGGAGCTGAGGAAGCAAAATAAAATGCCCACTAATCTTGCAAATATCTCCTTGAATGGCGGGCCTTGGGGAAGGGATGTGTACATTTCTTCCTTCCTGCCATCAACAGGTGGACAGGGTCTTGAGCAAAAGCACTTTGGTTTAACATTCAGGTAGAGGAACAGGGTTCCTAGAGGCAGGCCATTCCGTATAAACAATATCCTTTTAGTGAAAAAAAGCAATGGAAAGCAAAGGTTAAAATAAAAGAAACAGATATACCAAGGAGTCAGTTTTTCCCTATAACAGAGTGAACAGCCAGGCTGTGGGTGGCAGGCTTTGTAATATCAAAAGGGTGGGTTGTCCCCAGTTCCTACAGGAAAATGTCATTAGCTAGTTGGAATAATCCTATGAGCTGGCAAGGAACCGAAGCCTGGGCCTCAGGGCCAAGCAGGCATCATACCTGGTCTGTTAGGTAAGGAGGGATTTTGACTTGGGAACTTTGTCCACAGGAGCAGAGTATGAAGGGAACTGTGGTAAGACCATGCAAAATCCTCTTAGTTTTACATTCAGTTGATGATAATTTTAGACCTATTCCCATACAGGCATATTGACTATTTCACAATCATAACACTTCTATGAAGTAGTCCTATTCTTACACCTACTTTACGGATGGGAAAACTGAGATTCTGAGAAGGAAAGTGATTGAACTAAAATCACACAGCTAGACATAGACGCGTGAGTCTGGTTCCAGGGTCAGGGCCCTCACAGCTACCCAGTAATGAAAGTGAAGGAACATTTTTATAGCTTCTTTAGTGTTAAGTGGTAACACAATCTTTTAAATTGTTATAAATACAAATAAAGAAAAAATAGAAAAACTGTCTTGGCTTGTTGAGTTGAAAAGATTTCCAGAGTAAGATTTTTTATTTCCAAAATTGTTTTGCCTCTTTGAACAAAGATCTGCATCAGACAAAGCCAAGAACCGATCTATGAATGGTTCAAGGAATAATTATTCCATGATTAGTAGTGCCTTAGAGCAACTATCAGGAAAAATTGAGGAAGTCTTTGAAGTAAAAAAGATTACTGGGTGTCCTGTCTAGCACATTTTGGGTTATCTTCATCTTTCACTGTCAGATCTATTTTACAGCCCTGCAAGTTGTAGAATTTTTATAGGAAAGCAAATTTTCTTATCCTTAGAAAAACAAATTGGTCCCTAGAAATGTGATTGAGTATTATCATGTGGATATTGAGCAACTTTGCAGCTATTTTGTACGTCATTTTAGCATTCCTGATGCCCTACAAATATATGTGTTTGAATTTTTCTTTTAACTACTTGTAACACTTGCTCCCTTGTGCTAAATAAAATCTTAACACGTTTATTTTGTATTTATATGAAAATCATGATCTGCCTCTTTCTTTTTGTAAGAGTATCACTTTTTTACACAATTTTAATGGCTATACTCCACTTAACAGTTATACGGAATATAGCCAATATTTTGCAATAACTTTTTAAAAAGGTACCTTTTAACACAGCTAACAATATTAAAGCATTGCCTTTGTAATTAAAATTGTATGATCCAACTTTGTGATTTGAATTGAAATTATACTTGTGTGAAAAAACATTAACCTGTGGTCTATCAGAAAACTGATTTCTATCTGGTGTTTTAAAACGAGTTTTCAGTCAGTCAGTTCAGTCAGTCAGTCAGTCAGTTCAGTCAGTCAGACAGTTCAGTCACTCAGTTGTGTCGACTGTTTGCAACCCCATGGACTGAAGCACGCCAGGCTTCCCTGTCTATTACCATCTCTGGGAGCTTGCTCAAACTCATGTCCATCGAGTTGGTAGTGCCAACCAACCATCTCATCCTCTGTCAACTCTTCTCCTCCTGCCTTTAATATTGCCCAGCATCAGGGTCTTTTCCAAGGAGTCAGGTCTTCACATCAAGTAGCCAAAATATTGGAGTTTCAGCTTCAGCATCAGTCCTTTGAATGAATATTCAGGACTGATTTCCTTTAGGATGGACTGGTTGGCTCCCCTTGCAGTCCAAGGGGCTCTCAAGAGTCTTCTCCAACACCACAGTTCAAAAACATCAATTCTTGGGTGCTCAGCTTTCTTTGCAGTCCAACTTTCACATCCATACATGACTGCTGGAAAAACCACAGGTTTGGCTATACAGACCTTTGTCAGCAAAGTGATATCTCTGCTTTTTAATATGTTGTCTAGGTTGGTCATAGCTTTTCTTCCAAGGAGGAGCATCTTTTAATTTTATGGCTACAGTCACCATCTGCAATGATTTAGGAGCCCAAGAATATGAAGTCTGTCACTGTTTCTATTGTTTCTCCATCTATTTGCCATGGAGTAATGGAACTGGATGTCATGATTTTCATTTTTTGAATGTTGAATTTTAAGCCAGCGTTTTCACTCTCTTCATTCACTTTCATCAAGAGGCTCCTTAGTTTCTCTTCACTTTCTGCCATAAGGCTGGTGTCATCTGCGTGTCTGAGGTCATTGATATTTCTCCCAGCAATCTTGATTCCAGCTTGTGCTTCATACAGTCCAGCATTTCACATGATGTACTCTGCATATAAGTTAAATAAGCAAGGTGACAGTATACAGCCTTGACAAACTCCTTTCCCAATTTGGAACAAGTTTTAGTTTTCAGAAATAAATGCTTAAGAATCAGTAAGTGAGGTAGAAGGGAAAGAAGTTGGTTCTTAGAAAGTGACAACAACTGTCTTGTCAAACTACATTAGCCTGAGATTTAAAATCTGAGTCATTCGTTATTTGGTATCACCACATGAATTAGTTGAAAGGAAGAAGCTAACTCAGATGTGCTGGCTCCCAGCAGTCCTTTTCCTCTACAATAGCTAAATGCACTGGGGTACCTCTGGGCTCCTGGCGCACAGAGTTGCTTTCCCAAGTCTCTTTCCAGGGCAGGGATCTCACTTATAGGGCCACAATAGAATTGGCTAAAAGGTGTCCTTGGGCTTCCCAGGTGGCACAGTGTTAAAGAATCTGACTGCCAGTGCAGGAGACACAGGCTCTATCCCTAAGTCAGGAATATACCCCAGAGTAGGAAATGGTAACTCACTTCAGTATTCTTTCTTAGAAAACCCCATGGACAGAGGAGCCTGGCGGGCATGACTGAATCTGCACATGCAAAAGCAATTCAAATATAGTGTTTGGTTGTTTTTCATTTTAGTTTTGTTTTAAACTTAAGAATGCCTCCTCTCTGTATTATTATTGCTATTCTTTGCTTGTTTTCTAAATTCTGAAATTGTTGGACCCTTTCCTCTGAAATACTTTATTCTGTATTTCTGAAGTACATGGACAATCTCTTACACAATGTTCCAAATCAGGATATTTAACATGGATATAGTTCTGTCCTATAATTCACAGTCTTTATTTAAATGTTATCAGTTGTGCCAACAACACCCTTCATACATATTTATCTTCCTGTTTCAGGACCAAACTCAGGATATCAGACTGTCATTACCCTTTTTCTGTCTTTAGTCAATAAGTCATGTCCAACTTTTTGTGTCCCCATGGGCTGTAGCCCATCCAGCTCCTGTGTCCATTGGATTTCCCAGGCAAGAATAATACTGGAATGGTTTCCATTTCCTTCTCCAGGGGCTCTCCCTGGCTCAAGGACTGAACCCTCATCTCCTGTATTGGCAGGCAGATGCTTTACCACTGGGCAACCAGGGAAGCCTCATTACCCATTTATTTTCCTTTCACTGAGAACAGTTCCTCAGCCTTTGTTTTTCTTTCTCGGTCTTACCATTAGTAATAATTACAGGCCATTCATTCTGTAGAATGTCCTTCATTGGGTGGATTGGCTGATGTTTCTTTATAACTAGATTCATATTATACATTTCTAAGTAAAAACAAAAGTGATGCTGTATCCTGCTCCAGTACTGCATTATCAGGAGGCACATGATTCCAGTTTGTTCTGTTACTGATTACTTGCTTAGGATAAAATAATTCTTATTTGTTTCATGTATAAAATAGAAAAAGTTTTAAGATTTCATGATTAATCATGTTCATCAGAAACAAAAAGTGGCCCCTTGACACCAAAATTGGTATTTGGTAAGTATATAATACACAAAAGAAGTCAATTTATTACTTTTCTGGAGAATTCCATGGACAGGAGCCTCGTGGGCTACAATCCATGGGGTTGCAAAGAGTCAGGCATGACTGAGCAACTAACACTTTCCCACTATCACTGTGGAGAATATGAACCATAGGGTAATATGGGAAAAGAATCTAAAGCAGAATGAATATATGTATATGTGTAACAGATCTATACTGCTGTGTACCTGAAGTAACACAACATTATAAATCATCTATACTCCAATAAAAATTTAAAAGAATAACCATAGAGTAAGTGAGATTATTTTTTACTATAATCAGAATTTTTTCTTTTACAAAGCTGGAGTCTTTTCTTTATTTACATGTATCCTTCCTTATTTCCTTCTTTCCTTCCTGTCTCTTTTTATCTCTCAATTTTTTTGCTTTATAGCTATTTTTTCAAAGTAGAATGTTCTTAAAATACAACTATAAATTAACAGTGCCACTCATTGCCTATATATATATATGCAAATCAATCGCAATATGAATGTATTGTAATGTACTGTTGATTGTTCTGAAGTAATGTTTTTAAAAACACTTCCTAAGTTCTGTTGATCTGCACTACATTTACTTTGCAAAGACAAATAGTAGTTGTATTAGCTTTGATTTAAGATGATCTATTTCACTGTGACTTGATCTGAAAAGCGATGAGTATTTAGTCAATATGTATAATGTAAGGCAATGATTTCACCATGAAAGTCCAATGCAGCAGATTTTTCTATTTTTATAAAATATTAATTTAAAATAGTCAAATATTTTTTGCTTCCAATAATGTATAGAATAATAAAATTAGCTTTCCAACATACCATTTTGAGCATATTAAAGAACTAGGCAGTCGTAAAATTTTATGCAAATAATGATTAGGAGCCAACTCATAGGATATTATATATGACATACCTAAAAGTGAATATAAATTGCATTTAGCTTTCAGATGGTATCTGGGAATAAATTTCTGATTTAATCAGATATATGATCTCTTTTTCAGAATTTATAACTAGTTAACATCACCCAACTAGTACAGATAGTTTTTAACTGATAAGAGTTTTACTAAATTTAGTGTCTAGCATTTTGAAAACAATTTTGAACTAGATTTTATATACCCACATATCAGTCATCTTATCTGAAATATTTTACAAACAAGTTTTCGATATATACAATAAATATTTCACTAGACTCATAAGATAAAACATTTTCTTTATAGTATAAAGTATAATGCATTCCTCATTAATTGCATATAAATCATATTCACCAATATTTTAGAAATAATTATTTTGAGAAACATTGTCTTATAAATCAAGGAATATGAGGTTCAAAAGTTTTCCAATGCTTTATTTAGTATAGCATTATTCAGATAATACTAAAAAGACTAGAGTTGCAGTGAAGTTTTAGTTTGCCAACCTAAAGGAGCATAAATACATACATATTTATTTCATACATATGTATTTTAATTAAAATCAGCCATGGCTCTTATCACTCTGCTGGTGCAAATACAGTATAACATATCCTGGGCAAAGTTTCTTGTGGTTTTAAAGGTTGGATTTTTCTTCTTCTTAATAGACTGAATATATACTAGTCTATGGAGAAGGCAATGGCAACCCATTCCATTCTTGCCTGGAAAATCTCATGGATGGAGGAGCCTGGTAGGCTGCAGTCCATGATGTCGCTAAGAGTTGGACACGACTGAGCGACTTCACTTTCACTTTTCACTTTCACACATTGGAGAAGGAAATGGCAACCCACTCCAGTGTTCTTGCCTGGAGAATCCCAGGGACGGGGGAGCCTGGTGGGCTGCCGTCTGTGGGGTCGCACAGAGTCAGACACGACTGAAGCGACTTAGCAGCAGCAGCAGCAGCATACTAAAGAATACAATGACTTTTATAGAGAGTGACAAATATTATAACTAAGTGGGCTTTTTCAATCATGTAGTGATCCCATCATTTTGTTTCAGGTCCAAAATGTAGGTTAAGAAATTGCACTAAGTTACTCCTGCCATTCCTTTCTCTTGGTCCCCTACCTCCTAATTTCTGTGGCAATCACAGTTCATAAGATTTTTACATTGGATGGATGCAGCTATTGCATCTGGTGTCTTTTAATATTTTCTCTGCCTTAAGAATAAAGTGGTACAGGAGGAGGTAAGAATTTAGGTTAGTTACATGGGTCATCTGGGCTAATAGTCTAGATTTTTTTTGACAAGCTGCTCATCTGCTAAAACAATTACAGCAATATTGAGAGAAAGAGAGTCAGTCAATCCTGGCCTTGATGACTTTTTTTTAATACTAGGAGGAGCTTAAAAATATTTTCTAGTCAAAAGCCTGGATCACTTTAGGAAGGACCTTGGCAACAGAGGAGCTGAAGAAATGAGCTCATTGAAATTAGTCATCTGTTCAGACCCTGAAATTCAATTTCCAGGAAAATTGTCCCCTATGTCAAGGCTGAGTGTCACCCATGGAAAATGACTCCTGTAACCTTATTAGAGTAGCAAGTTGAAGAGGCAGCTATGGCTCCCCAAGAAGGAATATACATCATTTGCTCAGTAATCTTTTGAGCAGACCCTTACAGGTACCTCCAATGGGCCAGGAACTGTATGGGCTCCTGGGTATATGGAGGGCTAGACACATTTGCCCTGTTATCTCCACAAGCCAAGTAAACAGAAAACAATGTAAGTTATGGATCCTAGGGTCAGTTCAGAAAGGTCAAACCAATTCACTGTAAATATGTCTGAAAAGTCAAGGAGGGAATAGAGGATGAGTGTATATGGAATGTGTAGTGTGTGTGTTTGTGTAGTGTGAATGCTGTGTAGTGTGTGTGTGTGTGTGTGTGTGTGTGTGTATGGTATGTGTAGTGATGAGGGTTGGGGGAAAACGGGGCTGAAGATAGAACCAAAGAATATGCTTAAGTCTGAAAAAGTTAACATTTACTGAGTTTGCATGAAACTAAGCCCAAGTTTTTATTATCAGCTTATTTGTGAACTTTTTGGTAGACAGTTTGAAATAAACATATAATTTCTTCTCTGCCATATTTTTTCAAGTCCAAATATTCTAGCTCCTCTGGAGTTACTGCAGGCGTTTCTAATTATTTTAAAATTTAGTGCCTGCATCCTGTCAGATTCAGGAGAACATGTTAATTAACTCCACCCACAGAAATCCAACTTAGCCACTTTCAGTGAGAAGTAAGACAGAGGCCATTGGGCACTTCAGTTACTCCATCACCATAATCCTTTACAGTGTACAAGTCTGATTTAGACACTGTGTTATCCTTGCAAGCTTGCTTGGCGGGCACAGACACAGATGGAGGGGATGGTTTGGGTAGTTTTTACCAGTGGTCTCAAAGCACCTTCAAGGTCACCTTTAAACTCTTTTTTTTTTTTTTTCTATTGACAAGATTTCTCCATTTATTCATCTTTCAGGCATATGAAGACTGTTACCTAAACTATGTTCTTTTTATAATTTATCTAGATTTAAAGTGTTGCTCTTGGAACTTCTCTAGTGCTCCAGTGGCTAAGACTTCACAATCCCAGTGCAGGGGGCCCAGGTTTGATCCCTGGTAAGGGAACTAGATCCCACATACTGCAACTAAGACATGGCACAACCAAAAGATAAATATTAAAAGGAATAAGCATTGCTCCTTATTTTTTTCCTGGTTAATGGGGTAGAATTTTATGTTTTCTTACTGTGAGGTATCTGAGCTGCTCTCCTCTGCTCACTGACCCCAAAGCTGTGTGAACCCTGGAATCCCAAAAGGAGACCTGAGCTCTTCCTGACTTCTGACCCCTGAGCTCTGTCAACTGGATGTTCTGAAGCAAGAGTATCTCAGATCACTTAGAATTAATGCAGGTCACATAAAAAGATGCCCAACATTGCTAATAATTTTTAGAGATATGCAAATCAAAACTACAATGAGATATCATTTCACACCAGTCAATATGGCCATCATCAAAAAATCTACAAACAGCAAACACTGGAGAGAGTGTAGAGTAAAGGGAGCCCTCCTACACTGGTGGTGGGAATGAAATTGGTACAGCCATTATAGAGAACGGTATGCAATTTCCTTTAAAAAATTAAAAATAGAGCTACCATATGACCTGGCAATCCCACTCCTGGGCATATAGCCAGAGAAAGACATGGTTTGAAAGGACACATGCACCTCAGTGTTCACTGTAGCGCTATCTACAATAGCCAAGACCTGGAAGTAACCTAAATGTCCATCGAGAGAGGAATGGATAAAGAAGATGCAGTACATATATACAATGAAATATTATTCAGTCATTAAAAAGAAATAATGCCATTTGCAGCAACACGGATGGACTTGGAGATTGTCATACTCAGTGAACGAAGAAAGAAAGAGGAATACAAATATCATATGATATAACTTACATGTGGAATCTTAAAAAATAATAAAAATGAACTTATTTACAAAACAGAAACAGACTCATAGACTTAGAGAATGAACTTACGGTTATTGGGGGTGGGTATGCACACTACTATATTAAAAATAGATAACCAACCAGGACCTACTGTATAACACAGGGAACTCTACTCAATATTCTGAAATAACCTAACAGGAAAATAATTTGAAAAAGTGTGTATGTATAACTGAATCACCTGGTTGTACACCTAAAGCTAACACAGCATTGTTAATAAACTATGTTCCAACGTAAAACTAAAAAAAAATTTTTAAGAATTCATGCAGGGGTAAGGGGCATGGGGGTTAAGTGTCCAGCAGGCAGCAAGACTAGTGCAGGGCCCCCTGTTGCACCCCATGCCTAGGTTACTATATAATTAGGTTGTCCATGGAAAGGATGACCTTGGCTGTGGTCCCAGAAACTCAGTGTTCCTGGCTCCTGCCTTTTTCCTACACTTCATCCCTAGCTTTCCCTTTTGATCTTGTGAGTTGTCTAATAGTATTACAATTAATTTCTTGTGTAGCTCTGGAGACAGTTTCTCTTGTTCATATTAAGAATTCAGTTTGTTTTTTTTTTTTTCAAATATAGTCTGTAGTTAAGGTGATTTCATCCTTTGGGTCAGCCACAGTTACTTCTCTAATTTTATACTTTGAGTTTTGGACAGGCATTGTGGCAAATGAACCCTGACTGAGTTAAAATGTCTTGTTCAAAGACAGTTATGTAAGAAGTGTAAGAACTAAGGTTTAGGCTTGGGTCTTCCAACTTCAAATCTCAAGTTTTTCTCTAAATTTGCTAGCACAAAAATGATTGTTGTGGGGAAAATGTAATAAGATTTATCTTATTTTCTCTTTATAGTATAGTTTTAATTTTTTTCTGTCTGAGACACCAAGGAAGCCCAAATAAAAATAATCTATTGAAGCTCAATTTTCCACACTGTCTTTTAGCCAAAACTGTGTGTGCTTAACCATCCATAGAAAGGACAAAATATATAATTTAAGGGTATGTAGATGGAGGCAATGGCAACCCACTTCAGTACTCTTGCCTGGAAAATCCCATGGATGGAGGAGCCTGGTAGGCTTCAGTCCATGGGGTCGCGAAGAGTCAGACCCGACTGAGCAAGTTCACTTTCATGCATTGGAGAAGGAAATGGCAACCCACTCCAGTGTTCTTGCCTGGAGAATCCCAAGGATGGCGGAGCCTGCTGGGCTGCCGTCTGTGGGGTTGCACAGAGTCAGCCACGAATGAAGCGACTTAGCAGCAGCAGCAGATGGTTTTCTAGCTAATGTGACTGTAGAAGTAGTTAAGAAATAGAACCAGTTTCCTTCTGGACAAAAAATAAGAAAAACACACACAAAACATAGCATTAAAAAAAAAAACAAACATGACGGACTGATGAACTTCTATTTTACTTTTTTTTTGTTGCTGTTGTTCAGTCCCTCAACCACGTCCGACTGTTTGTGAACCCATGGACTGCAGCACACCAGGCTTCACTGTCCATCAACAACTTCCGGAGGTTGCTCAAACTCATGTCCGTCAAGTTGGTGATGCCATCCAACAATCTTGTCCTCTGTCATCCCCTTCTCCTGCCTTCAATCTTTCCCAGTATCAGGGTCTTTTCTAATGAGTTAGCTATGCACATCGGAGAAGGCAATGGCAACCCACTCCAGTGCTCTTGCCTGGAAAATCCCAGGGACAAGGGAGCCTGGTGGGCTGCCGTCTATAGGGTTGCACAGAGTCGGACACGACTGAAGCGACGTAACAGCAGCAGCGCTTCACATCTGTTGGCCAAAGTATTGGAGCTTCAGCTTCAGCATTAGTCCTTCCAATGAATATTCAGGGTTGATTTCCTTTAGAATTGACTTGTTTGATCTCTTTGCAACCCAAGGGACTCTCAAGAGTCTTCTCGAATACCTCAGTTCAAAAGCATCAATTCTTCAGTGTTCAGCCTTCTTTATGGTCCAACTCTCACATCTATACCTGACTACTGGAAAAACCATAGCTTTGACGATACCGACCTTTGTTAGCAAAGTAATGTCTCTGCTTTTTAATATTCTGTCTAGGTTTGTCATAGCTTTTTTTCCAAGGAGGAAGCATCTTTTAATTTCATGGCTGCAGTCACCATGTGCAGTGATTACAGAGCCCACAAAGATAGTCTGTCACTGTTTCCATTGTATAACAACAGGGCCAACATCTCGACTGAAGCACTTGTGTCCCTGAGCCTAAGGCATTCAGTTAATACATGCCCAGATTCCTGACCCCCAGAACTGTAAGTTAATCAATGCTTGTTGCTTTGAGCCACTAAATTTGGGGATAATTTGTTATGCAGCAATAAAGAATGAACACGGAAATTAAAACACAGTTAGCAGTTTTACCTCAGACTTTCTCTCGCTTTGAGAAATATTGTGTCACTTCACCTCGGTGGAATCTACCTTTTGAGGATAAGAATCTTTATTGAAGATTAAAATTTTATACACAGGCCAGGACAGAAAATTAAAACAAATGTATGTGCCTCAGAGAAAATTGAGTCATGCAGAGACAGCTATAAAACAGAAGCCATGGGGAAAATATATAGAGGTTCCAAGTCAAGATATAGCTAGAACATATGTGCCTAATATACACAGTTGAATTTCATTTTTGTTCTGGAAATTAAATAGACAGAACAAAACAAAACAAAATGAACACTCTGTTGTTCTCTGAGGTTATATGCATTAGGAAAAAGCATATAAAATCCATCACTTTTGAGGCAAGCAAAAAACTGTAGACTTGAAGTGGGCACCAAGCACTTGCATTGTAAAGGTACAGCTTCTCTCTTTCATTCATCTGCCAACTCAAAAGCATCCGCAATTTTATTAATAATTTCAAGAACTATTATAGATTGCTCTTAATTTAAATGTCAACACAGTCTCTCTGTCCTCTAGGTTTTTGCTTGTGCAATCACATTTATTGCTTGTGCAACCTCTATTTTTCACATTTGAAGAAGCTTCCTGAATCCTGATTTGTCCCTGCATGTACCCCAGTGGCCATGGGGTACATGCTAGTTTCAATTTTCCTCCATGCTAGTTTCAATTCCAGGAAATGGTCTGCCATCGTCACCCCTCATAGGAGTGTGAGGACTTTTGTGCCCCACAGGTCACACAAATTCTCATCATAAATAAATAAGCCCTTTTTTGAAGTTGAAACTGCTTTCCTTTAAATGTACGATTCTCTTGACAACCTGCGTACAAGACTATGACTTTAATCTACCACTGGACAAAGGCAACTATTAATACTTAAAAAATAACACTAAATAGAAAACCAGAATTGATTTGAACAATAATACATATATGGGTGTCAGTTTCATATTCTCTAGAAATGTATTTGAACAATGTTTCACACTGATCTTTATTGTCACTTTATTCACATATTTGGGAATCCCTTCTTAGTATTTATGTTGTTCATTTCTAACCCTTAAAACAAACAAACTGCATGTTTGTGTTCATTCCCTTCTCTACAGCAGTTATAATTCAATATAAAGTATTATGCTCTCTTTAGGATGTCAGGTAGTTTCAACAAAAAGTATTGAAAAAAAAACTACCTATTGAATTAAATACAGACTATGGCTTAATTTTTAGTTTCTAAAAATAGATGTGAATAATGGATGTCTGAGACTTTCAAAATCTATACATTAATGAGTCCCTAATATTAAACTTACCTATAGCCTATTTAGGAGAAGGCAATGGCACCCCACTCCAGTACTCTTCTTGCCTGTAAAAACCCCATGGACAGAGGAGCCTGGTAGGCTGCAGTCCATGGGGTCGCTACGAGTTGGACACAACTGAGCGACTTCACTTTCACACATTAGAGAAGGAAATGGCAACCCACTCCAGTGTTCTTGCCTGGAGAATCTCAGGGATGGGGGAGCCTGATGGGCTGCCATCTATGGGGTCACACAGAGTCGGACACGACTGAAGCGACTTAGCAGCAGCAGCAGCAGCAGCATAGCCTATTTAAAAGCATAAACAGATCCATAATCTTAAAAGATTGGGACTGACATTGCAGATTTTACCTCTAAAACAACTGCTACAGTTTGACACAAAATTAAGGTTTGAGTCAATTATGGGAGGGGAATCTAGAATGAAAAGAATGAATATAGTGCTTAGATTGTAAGCTTCTTAAGTCACGTGAGAGAAATTTGATAAAGTTTTGCTCAAGCATGAGAAAGAACATTCTGGTGATTCAAAAGCCCTGAGTGGCTTTAAACATTAAAATGTGTAACAATTGGTCCTCTGGAAGAATCTGATGAAACTTATGTCAAGAATATTAACTTTAATCATGCATTCTAGATTTTTATGAAAAAATATATAGTTTTGGAAATGTTTAAAAGAGAATTAGACAACAAATGGAATCAAACAAATTTGGTGTTTCCTGTGTGTATTTTGAATTATCCCTGTAATTGCAAATTCCAGGCCCTTCCCAGACACAACAGCTCTTCAATATCTCTGGAATCATCTTCCAAAACTAACTTGAAGCTCAGTTCACACAGGTGAACCACTCCTTATGCACTCACCATCCTGAGTCTCCCAGATATTACCATACCCTGTAACACAAGGACTGCTGTTATCCCATTTCACAGATGGCTAAGCAAAAGCCTAAGGGTTAAGGAGTCCAGCAAGATCACTCACACAGTCAGTGAAGGGACCAGGGACCAATCTGTGTTTGTCTATTCCCAATTCTTGGCTCCTATTACCTCTCCACAGGAAGGCCCTGCAATAACCCATTCACACCATGAGGAGTCACCACAGTTGTATTTGGTCAACAGGGATAGCACGGGCCATTTATTTATTGCTACTTCAAGCGCCGTAAATTCAATACTTTGCCAAGAAATTCTCCAAAGAAAGTGGGTTGATAACAGTCATTGTGAACCTAAATGGGAAAAGAATCTGGAAAAGAATAGATATATGTATATATATATATATAACTGAATCACTTTATTGTACACCTGAAACTAACATAAGATTGTTAATCAACTACACCTTAATATAAAATACCTTTTTTAAAAAAAGAAGTCACCGTGTTTCTGTACTCTTCCATTCATCAAACGGTTTAGTCCCATCATTTAGATATTATCACTCGATTTCGTTCATTCATTCAACAAATATGTACAGACCCCCTACTCTGTAGCCAATTTTGTATTGATCCTGCAGATGGGATGATAAACCAGAAAGAAATGGCCCTACCCATGTGGAACTTTCATTCAAGCCATGAAGATAACCACAACTCAGTAACTACCAGTCACTATTTAACTATCATTGTGAAAGGTCTTAGGAAGGAAAAGTGTTGGATGCTAATTAGACATTATTTGGGACATTCAAGCTGTGATAACTTGAGAGTCAAAGGCAATCAATATAAAATTGTGTGGAGTCTAAAAGTGGCCGCAACTTGGTTCATGAACAGGACACACTCCCCAAGTTTTCTCTTATGCTGCCTAGGCTGTTCCAGGCAAGCACTATATTTTGTTTTTCACTTGGCCAGTCATGTCTGACTTTTTGTGACCCCATGGACTGAAGCATGCCAGGATTCCCTGTCCTTCACCATCTTCCAGAGCTTGTTCAGACTCAAGTCCATTGAGTCGATGATGCCATTCAGTCATCTCATCCTATGTTGTCCCCTTCTCCTCGTGCCTTTAATCTTTCCCAGCATCATGGTCTTTGCCAGTGAGTTGGCTCTTCACATCAGGTAGCCAAAGTATTGGGGCTTCAGCTTCAGCATCAGTCCTTCCAATAAATATTCAGGGTTGATTTCCTTTAGAACTGACTGGTTTGATCTCCTTGCTGTCCAAGGAACTCTCAATAGTCTTCTCCATATAGAAGAATGGGAAAGATTATGTATATCTATTACTGGGAAAATTCAAGCTTAAAACATCATAAACAACCTACTAGATGCATAGAAACAACATTTCTGCAGGCTGATCATGACCCATGACTCAGCAGTGAGGCACTAAAACATGCCTATTCCTGTCCCGTGCAGACCTCCTACAATGTGTCTTTGGCTTCATGACTCCCCACTGGCCCAGCAAAAAATTTCCCAGAACTGAAGTGGACTCTTGAGAGTCTTATAATCACCCTTCCTTCCTTTCCCTTTCCTAGTGCCAGACTTCCACCAGGGTTTGGTGTCTCTCCTTGGCTCCTCTTGTCCTTCCTTCACAGACATTCCCCCAGTATCTCTCACACATTTTATTTCTTCTTAGTATTTCTTCTCAGAGGGCTAACACAGACACAGGGATTAAAGGCAAAATATAGATTTTCTATTGAAAGAAAAATCATGAACAAATACTGAAATCTGGTTGATTATATGTGTGTTGAAATCTTTAGAAGGACATGTAAATATGTTTGCAATTTACTTTTGAAGGCATCAAAAATAAGATGCTGTGATGAGTAGAAAGATGAATAGAAAAATGAATATTTGAATAGGATAAAGTACGTATAGTAAAATGTTAACAGTAGGATCAAAGTGATAAGTGTATGGGTTTTTTCAAAATTACTGCATGTTTGGAAATGTTCTGATGAGGCTACAGGGGATGATTGGGAGCAGGTGTGCTCAGGATGAAGGTACAGCATCGCGGCAGGAACATGACTTGACAGACTTTGCCCAGGGTGTGTGGCAGGGGACTGCACCATTGTAGGGCCATTGAGATAAAGAGCAAAATCAGAATGCACCAAACATTGCAAATACCAAAGACATTCCCACTGGATTTGGCACTTATTTATAGAGCTTCAGAAGCTGTAAGCAAACCTAGATGTGGGCTAAGTCCATTCCTACCTGAAGTGTCCTCACTTCAGGAATCACAGAGGAGATGCCGTGACCACGGGTCTGATCATCTGCTCCTGATTCTTGTTTTCCAGGTGTGACTCTCATCCAGCAAGAACAGTGAGAAGAGTGTCCTTTGATCCACCCACTCTCCCTCCTGTGTACTCCATCTGGGCTGTCTCACCTGACTCATCAGGTTAGTATGGTGGATCATCTTTGCACTGGCTCCACCCATCTGATGAGTCTAGCTTAAGGGTAAAGGCTGATTTTCCATTGTATACCCAGAATTCCCATGGGGATGCCTTAGACTGTTATAGGGCTTCATTTCCACAGGGGCCTGCAGCTGCCAGAAAATGAGAATCTGTCCTCTGTCCACGGCTTATGGGACAGCGTCATCTGTGACAAAAACAATGCTGCTGGTGGCATATTGTTTTGCATTGTGTAGGGTTGGCCAAAATGTTCACTTAGGTCTTTCCCTAAGATATTATGGAAAACCCAAATGAACTTTTTGGCCAACCCAATAACAAGGTTAAGAAGAAGCTAAATTAACCCTGCCTCCTTGCCACCTTATCTTTGCCTGGGCTTATGAAGGAGCCTAGATGAACAGGCTCAGATCATGCTCAGCAATGCGGAGCTGCAGCATTGTGTGAGAGCCTCAACCTCCCTCCACACTGGTCACCCTCAGTAGGCAACAGGCAGGTTTTGTCATCTTACATGTATTTTAAGGGACTTCCCAGGTGGCACAAAGTGTAAAGAGTCTGCCTGCCAGTGCAGCAGACACAGGAGACACGAGTTTGATCCCTGGGTTGGGAAGATACCCAGGAGGAGGAAATGGCAACCCACTCCAGTATTCTTGCCTTGGAAATCCCATGGACAAAGGAGCCTGGTGGGCTGTAGTCTATGGGGTCACAAAGAGTTGGACATAACTGAGCATGCCCACACACACAAATGTATTTTTTAAATTGCCACCAATATCTTCCCGGCCATCAGTCAGGACTCAGAAAATGGTGTTGAAGGAAGATGTGCCAGGAAAGCAAGGCAGGTCTTGAGACAGGTCTTTGAACAGCATGATTGCTGGAAAGCAAATCGACCCACTGCAAAATTCACCCCCTTTCTCATGGAAGGTAGTTCTGCTCATTAGTAAGTTTATTCATATCATTCATACAAATGCTCCACCAAGTTATGCTGGAAGACAACTAAAGAAGGACATTTTCACAGCAAGATTACCTCATTAAAATCCTCCCATGGTGATGTCTGAGTCGATGGCCCCATCACACATTTGAAATCAATATCCTGAAGATTGACAAGAACTAAAAAACTGATGGGGATGGAGCACATAAAGACAGAGGAGTTTGATAAAAGCAGACAAAGCTGTTAACTGGAAACTTTCTTACAGATTTTATGCCCTAACTGTGACTCTTTGGGAAGTTGAGAAGTAAATAATAACCAAGCAAAGCCACCTCTTCTTGGGCAGGAGCCAGGAGATTTGGAAATAATAGATAGTGGATTTCATGCTGCTGTGAAAATTACTGGAAAAAGAAAACTAACATCAGTGAAACCACCTTTACACACACACACAAACACACATAATACTAAACCAGCCTGTGGTCCCTGTGACTAGCCTGGCTGAATGTTATTACCCTACAAGGGAAAGAAGGTACCATGTAACAAACGACTTTCTCATGACTGATAAATGTGAACTCAAACCTCTCTAACACACAGGGCTGGATTTCAGTATGATGCTATAGAAATTTCCTAAACCATACAGTTAAAAGATATTTCCAGGTTGTAACACTCTTCCTATACATTGATATTTGACATACTTAAAGAAATTCATAATAATATATTTTTGTGGTTTTGGTGGTAAGTCACTTTAGTCGTGTCTAACTCTTTTTGACTGCATGGACTGTAGCACACCAGGCTCCTCGGTCCTTGGGATTCTCCAGGTTAGAATGCTAGAGTGGGTTGCCTTTTCCTTCTCTAGGGAATAGAGTATTCTGAGTATATTTTAAAGTTTTGCAGGTAAATCTTAGGCTCTAAAGTTAAAAACATCTTTTGAAATCATATGAAATATGAAATGAAAGAAGTAGGAAAACATGGCATACGTAAGAGGTTCAACTGTAAGTAATCATCATGTTCTGCCTAGACCTGAATGTAGATGGTCACTTGCGTCAATCGTGAAGATCCAGGTGAAATAAAGTCATGTAAAGAACACACTGTGCATGCATGCTAAGTTGCTTTAGTCATGTTCAACCCTTTGAGACCCTGTGGAACATAGCCTGCCAGGCTCCTCTCTCCATGGAATTCTTCAGGCAAGAATACTGGAGTGGGTTGCCATGCCCTCTTCAAGGGGATCTTCCCAACCAAGGGATGGAGCCCAAGACTCCTGTGGCTCCTGCATTTTAGGCAGATTCTTTACCAGTGAGCCACCAGGAAAGCCCAAAGAACACACTGCTGCTGCTGCTAAGTCACTTCAGTCGTGTCCGACTCTGTGCGACCCCATAGAGGCCAGCTCACCAGACTCCCCAGTCCCTGGGATTCTCCAGGCAAGAACACTGGAGTGGGTTGCCATTTCCTTCTCCAGTGCATGAAAGTGAAAAGTGAAAGCGAAGTTGCTCAGTCGTGTCCTACTCTTAGCGATCCCATGGACTGCAGCCCACCAGGCTCCTCCATCCATGGGATTTTCCAGGCAAGAGTACTGGAGTGGGGTGCCATTGCCTTCTCCAAAAGAATACGCTACTATATATAAAATAAATAATCAACTAGCCTACTGTAGAGAACTCTACCCAGTAGTCTGTAATTACCTATATGGGAAGAGTTAGTTCCTCAGTCATGTCCGACTCTTTGTGACTCCATGGACTTCCTATGCCCACGGATTCTCCAGGCAAGATACTGGAGTGGGTTGCCATTCCCTTCTCTAGGGGATCTTCCCAATGCAGGGATTGAACCCAGGTCTCTCACATTGCAGGCAGATTCTTTACCATCTGAGCCACTATATGGGAAAAGAATCCGAAAAAGAATGGGTATTTACATATGTATAATTGAATCACTTTCCTGAACACCTGAAACTAAAACAATATTGTAAATCAACTATGTGCTGCGCTGTGCTCACTTGCTCAGTTGTGTCCGACTCTGTGACCCTATAAAGTGTAGCCTGCCAGACTCCTTTGTTCATGGAATTTTACAGGCAAGAATACTGGAGTGGGTTACCATTTCCTTATAAAATAAAACTTAAGTTTTTTAAAAGAAGAACTAGTGGAAAGACTCAGTTGTATTTTCAGTCCTTCAGTATTCAGCCATATACTAGAATCCACGTCATATGTATGGTCTTCTCTTATCTTCGTGTGTGTCTTCTAGCCATCTCATCTGAGCCCCAAGAGCATAGCTCTGGACTCAGGTCAGGTCAGACTGCATCACAATGACCTACAGGGAACACGAGTCTGGGTACCTCTGCACTTCTGCACTGAGTGATCTCATGATCTCACAGGCATCCTCCTTTTCTGGGCTCATTCATGTTGTTTAATGCCAGTCAAGTCAATTATATAGAGTCAGCCCTGAGAATCCTGCTGAATATGAACTAAAAATAAGACCTATCTCAAGCTTGATTTCAGCTTTTACAACTAAACTTTACCTGTCTTTAAAATCAGATGACAATATTGGTTAATTTAACACAAATAGCATCAACTAATTGAACTCAAGATGGTACTGTATCCTTCTGACATTTGGTTTTTCTTTTCTTTTCTTCATTGTTTTCACAGTGTACACTAAAGACCTTTGTTTAAACTTTCATGTTAGCCATATATAGTCACATCCCTGTTCATCTAAAATTCAACTGCATTCTTTTCTCTTGGCCAATATGGTTTTTCATTTCTTCCCTAAATTTCCAAAGAAATTAATCATACTTCTTTATAATTAAGAAATTGCTGGCAGGTCAGACACTAAACTCCAGAAGCTACTTACCATAGTGTGTGCTAAACTCTGAGATCTCTTTTTTTTAAAGGAACATGTCACAAGGGACAATTACCTAGAAAGAATGATGTAGTCATGGAAATCCTTCTGGAGGGTTAGGTTTAGGGATTGGCAGAGGGGTGTACAGCACTCGGACTGTAAGATCAGGTTTTATGTTTTATGTTTAAATAAATGGTACTTATATATTTTTATAACATATTAGATATAGCTTAACTTTACACATTCCTCACAAATGTTATCTCTGTGAGAATAGCATTCATAATATATGTAAATATATTAATGTTATTTCCAATCTGGATCTCAGTTTCGTGTCCAAACTTCCAAAGACACTACTAGAACTTTTGGTTACAATCTGACTCTTCAAGATCCCCATTTCCATACTCTGTCCCTTTTAAACAACAAGTTCTGCACTTGAGCTGGTTTCTGTGTACATTTTCTTCATCTGTCAATCAAAGATATCTCTCAGGCACTGTGAACAGCTTTACTATCTCAGTGACTCATCTCTTGCCCACAGTCCCACCCTCAGCACCTGCTTCTTCCTTCCAAAGCCTCATCCCCAAATGTCAGAACACTGAGCACCACCTCAGAAGTCCGAGTGCTGTACACCCCTCTGCCAATCCCTAAACCTAACCCTCCAGAAGGATTTCCATGACTACATCATTCTTTCCAGGTAATTGTCCCCTGTGACATGTTCCTTAAAAAAAAAGAGATCTCAGAGTTTAGCACACACTATGGTAAGTAGCTTCTGGAGTTTAGTCTCTGACCTGCCAGCAATTTCTCTTAAATGGAGAAATAGAGGGTTAAAGTTTGAATATATTCCTCTCAAGTATTTTACCAGATAACACTGGTTTTATAGGATAACTTAGTTCTCAACCTGAGTGGAAGAACTTGAAGAACTTGTTTTCCTTGCAGAAGGAAAACCCTGTGGCAGCATGGGGGTGTTTTCTCCGACAGTCAATGACTATGAAGAAAAACCTCCATAAGAAAGAAATCCTCAACAGCATCAGCAATTAGTGGTGAGAAATAAACACTACTGCTTTTCTTTTCCCAAACAAGTATTGATCGATAATCCCACAAGTAATTTAACACATAAATCTTAAGTGAAAATTATATACCTGGAAATATGAAGGGAAGGTTAAGGAGACCACTGTTGATAGCTGCTTACCTGGGTGCAGGATAGGAGGGTGTGTGTGTGCTCAGTCATGTCTGACTCTTTGCAGGCCCATTGACAGTAGCTCACCAGGGCCCTCTGCCCGGGAAAATTTCCAGGCAAGAATACTGGAGTTGGGCGCCATTTCTTACTCCAGGGGATCTTCCTGACCCAGGGATTGAATCCACATCCCTTGCACCTCCTACATTGGCAGGCAGATTCTTTATCACTAGCACCACTTGGGAAGCCCACCTGGGAAGCCCACCTGGGATCAGGAAAGCTGCAGACCTACCTCCCAGGTGGTTAGGAAAGGAAACAACAGCAAATCCACAGACTTCCTCTATCATCTTCTTTTCAGTCCTATTAGAAGTCAAGAGAGTAACTCAACTCTCTAGTTGTTGTTCAGTCTCTTAGTCATGTTTGACTCTTTGCCAGTCCATGGACTGAAGCATGCCAGGATCCCCTGTCCTTCATTATCTCCCAGAATTTGTTCAAACATGTCCATTGAGTCGGTGATGACATTCAACCATCTCATCCTCTGTCATTCCCTTCTTCTCCTGCTTTCAATCTTTCCAGCATCAGAGTCTTTTCCAATGAATCAGCTCTTCACATCAGATGGCCAAAGTATTGGAACTTCAGCTTCAGCATTAGTCCTTCCAATGAATATTCAGGATTGTTATTCTTTAGGATTGATTGGTTTGATCTCTTTGCTGTCCAAAGGAATCTCAAGAGTCTTCTACAGCACCAAAATTTGAAAGCATCAATTCTTCAGCACTCAGCCTTCTTTGAGCTCAAGTTAGTGTAAGAAAAAGATGCATTGAAACATGTATAATATCATATAAGAAATGAATCACCAGTCTAGTCTCGATGCAGGATACAGGATGCTTGGGGCTGGTGCAAGGGGATGACCCAGAGAGATGGTAATGGGGAGGGAGGTGGGAGGGGGGTTCAGGATTGGGAACACGTGTACACCTGTGGCAGATTTATGTTGATGTATAGCAAAACCAATACAGTGAAAAAAGAAAAAAGAAGATGCTCTCCAACACTCTGGCTCAGAGATACCAAGGAATTACCAGGGTCTAAATCAGTCTCAGGCAAAAAGCATCTGTGAGATGCTCTTTCTCTCTGAGCACCAATAATCTAACATCCATGATTACCTAGCATGACTATCTCTTCTAGGCATCTTGATGTTTTTACCTGAAAGTTCAGCTCAGTTCAGCTCAGCTCAGCTCAGCAACTGAAGTATTTTCTGAGGTCCCCCTAAGACAGTCATGAGAAGAGAAAGGACCTTAACTTAACCCACATGTCAATATAACTGAATTTTGTAAGTCAATCTCTTAGAAGAGAAGAAAGGATTTAGGAAATACCTTCTAACTTCAAATAGCCACAAGGACTCCATCCTCACATTAACCTGCTCTCTGGGCTCAGGCTCAGATCCTGTCATGGTTCTAGCAATCTTTAAAAGGAGAGAGGAGGTATTCACCCACACACAGTATCTGTAATTCTCTTGTTCAAAAGTGAATATCAAAAAAGGATGTCAATATTGTACCTGTGAGAATTGCATGCCCACAAAGAAAGTGAGAAGTAATATGAAGACTTAGAAATTTGCTTTTGGAACACATGCTACCACAAAAGATGACTTTTAGAAGCTACTAGCATTTGAGTCAGACAGACACGAGTTTTTAAGCCACTTCAACTCCTTTCAGCTCCACAACTGAAAACGGCTTAGCTCTCCAAGCTTTCACATTATCTACTGAGGGACAGTCTGTTCTCCCTAGAGTGTCCTCATGAAAAATAACTAAGACCCCATGTTTAGTATCATGGGCTTTAGCACAGGTGAGACCATTTTAGGCCTGTAGCTTTCTCTTTGGGGGCTACCCAGATGGCTCAGTGGAGGAGGAAATGGCAACCCACTCCAGTATTCTTGTCTGGAAAATCTCATGGACAGAGGAGCCTGGCAGGCTACAGCCTGTGGGGTCACAAAGATTTGAATATGAGAGAGTTGGACTGTAAAGGCTGAGCACCGAAGAATGATGCTTTTGAACTGTGGTGTTGGAGAAGACTCTTGAGAGTCCCTTGGACTGCAAGGAGATCCAACCAGTCCATTCTGAAGGAGATCAGCCCTGGAATTTCTTTGGAAGGAATTATGTTGAAGCTGAAGCTCCAGTATTTCAGCCACCTCATGCGAAGAGTTGACTCACTGGAAAAGACTCTGATGCTAGGAAGGACTGGCGGCAGGAAGAGAAGAGGACGACCAAGGATGAGATGGCTGGATGGCATCACTGACTCGATGGGCGTGAGTCTGAGTGAACTCTGGGAGTTGGTGATGGACAGGGAGGCCGGGCGTGCTGTGATTCATGGGGTCACGAAGAGTTAGACATGACTGAGTGACTGAACTGAACTGAACTGAGCACACACAGCTTTCTTTTTAGCAGTATATACAAACAACTCTTGGTCTCAGTCTGTTATGATCACTGGGGTGCATTTTTGAAATAGTTGAAGAGTGATAAAGTCTGGACTGAACAAAGTTCAAAGTGGCCTCTCAAGGATAAAGTTTTACTGACAAACACAATGACATTATGCCCCACCCACAAGAAATCTTGCTTAATTTGTTTGGGATGTGTACCCTGTCAATACTTTTTGAAAAGTTCCCCTAAGTGGTTTTAACAGGCAGAAAATGTCAAGAATCGTTGTTCTAACTAGCAGAACAAATCAATCGAACTGAAACCAAAAAGCAGGCTAGAACACAATACTACTAGGCTGGCAGAGCCTGCAGTGAGTCTCCTCAGGGTCCAAATCCCCCAAAAGATGTCCTGGCCTAAAAATAAATCCCTTCTTTTCTTTTGCTAATTGCTCCTGTACCCCACTCTTCTTCCTATAAAACCTTTCCATTTTGTGTAACCTCTTACAGGGCCCTTCTAGTTGCTAGATGGCCCTAGTCAAAAATTGATGAATAAAACCAATGAGATCTTCAAAAAAAAAGTCCCTGTGTGATGAATACTTAGCAAAAGGACTGGTTACAACATATGAACTCATAACTGTCACCCTCCCATATGGGAAGACAGGTGAATGTACTCGTGATTTCTACTCTGGTCCTTGAGAATAGAAGTGAAAGTGAAAGGGAAGTTGCTCAGTTGTGTCTGACTCTTTGCTACCCAATGGATTGTAGCCTACCAGGCTCCTCCATCCATGGGATTTTCCAGGCAATAATACTGGAGTGGGTTGCCATTTCCTTCTGGGGATCTTCCCAACCCAGGGATTGAACCTGGGTCTCTGCATTGTAGACAGATGCTTTACCATCTGAGCTACCAGGGAAGTCTTGAGAATAGAAGATGTTCATCTAATTCAGCTCCCCCTGGGTATTTGAAATTTGATTTTATGTTTCCTTCAATACAGGGCATCTCTCTGTTAAACACATACATAGAAAGTTAAATGGCTATACTTAACCTAATAAAAATGCATTTCTGAAATAAGACCATCATTGGAAGCAGCTAATAGCAGTTAGTAACCTAGAAAGAGAAATAGAGGATGAATTTAAGCATAGTTTTGAAATAAAGAATTAAAATATTAAACAAAGTCCCATCAATTCTCTATTAGAAATTTATTTTTGTGTATAATGGAATATGTTCATGCAAGAATACTAGAGTGGGCAGCTATTTCCTTCTCCAGAAAATCCTCCTGACCCAGAGATCAATCCCAGGTCTCCTGCATCATAGACAGATTCTTTACCATCTGAGCCACCAGGGAAGCCCCAATAGAATATATTCAAAGCATAATTGCTTTGCTAATTGTAAAACACTGTCGATGTTCAGTAGAGCTATATTTTCATAAAGATAGCTGTCAACTATATTGCACGTGATTCCAGCAAATTGCTGAATAAAGTAATTATTACTCACTTTAAACTGTATGAGTGTGTATGTGTGTGTGTGTGTGTGTGTGGATGTACACATGGAAACCATATTCTAAAACTGGGTAAAGTGTCCTGAAATCTCCAAGGAATTATTAATTTCATGAAGAGATGCTCCAATAAGCTTTGTCATTTCATTGTGAGGATGTTATCTTGGCAACAGACTTCGTTGTTGTTGCTGTTTAATCTCTAAGTCATGTTCAACTCTTTTGTGACCACATGGACTGTAACCCACCAGGCTCCTCTGTCCATGGGATTTCCCATGCAAGAATACTGAAGTGAGTTGCCATTTCCTTCTCCAGGGGATCCTTCTTGACCCAGGAATTGAACCTGCATCTCCTACTTGGCAGGAGGATTCTTTTCCACTGAGCCACCTGGGAAGCCCAGCCACAGACTTACAGAGATGTTAAATCTTGGTATGTTTCCAAATGGATGTAAGAAGATATTATAAAGGTAGAAGCGTGGAGGCAACACTCTAAATGCTACATAAGGATCTATTTTCTTCCATGCGCTTTTATGAATTGGAAGCTCTTTTTCTTTAATCCAGTCTATTCTCTCTATAGTTTTGCACACATATACAAAATCCATTAACAGAAATCTTTGTATGAGTAATTAATTAAATTTCTAATGTGCTCAGTTAAGAAATGCAATGATTAAATATACATAATTTATTATTTTTTTGTGTCAACTTTATTTATTTATTTAGCAAGAGAATAGGATTTATTAAAGGGGAAGAAACTACAAAGCTCTTAGGATAGACACTGAGAGGGATAAAGAGCCCCTCCCTCCCCAACCCCTGACACAAGGTGGGACTTACAGTAGTTTTTTTTTTTTTCAGTCTCAGGTGTACATGAGTTCCCAATCTTGAAGCGCCCCCCCCCCACCTCCCACCCCATATCAACTCTCTGGATCATCCCCGTGCACCAGTCCCAAGCATCCTGTATCCTGTATTGAACATAGACTGGTGATTCATTTCTTACATGATAGTATACATGTTTCAGTGCCATTCTCCCGAATCTTCCCACCCTCTCCCTCTCCCTCATAAATATACATAATTTAAAGTCCATTTTTGATAAAATTAATTTGAAAATGTAAATAACAGATGTGACCTAATAAAAATATTGTTTGAAAGCTTAGATAAAAAAGTACTGATTGTCATAACTTTAAACTTATTAAATACCAATGATTAATAATGAACTTATTTTTTGAAATTCAATCTAGGATTTCTAATTTAAAATGGTGAATTAAAGATGTACATAGACATGTTTGTTTCTTTTCTCATTTTCCTCCTAAAGTCCTATTGAAATTAGAGTAAAAATGGACAGAGGGATCAAACCTGTAATTGTTCTGTCAGCTGAAATATTGATGAATTCCTGGTACACACTAGAAGTTATAACCAGAAAGTACAGATGACACAGTTGAAACAGGGATGAGACCCCAACCTCCACACCCCAACACACACCTCATGCCTAAGCAGATGGATTGTGCTAATGGGGATGGAAGAAACCATGGAGGTATTAAAGGACTGTTTAAGAATCTGCCATGACAGCACCACCTTCACTTCCTTCAACATGGAAGTAACTGATCACAGAGGTATTTCCAAGAGGCTAAACCAGAAAACAATTCAATTAGAGTGAGTCCTTCAGAAATGAGCCAAGCCCAGATGAGGTCAGTTAATCCCCAGCCTTAAAGCTCAGGACACAGTAAGGAGTACTGGTTTAAGCCATTGAGGTTTGATGTGGTTTATTGTTGCAGCAATAGCTAAGGGACATAAAATTTGTAAATTTGTAGAGCCCACTTGATCTTATTGAAATCATTGATCCCAGAGGTGGTATAGCCTGACCTCAGGGACATTTGGTACTTTTGACTTTCTAGAAATATGAGACGTGTGCAATTAAGCACCCTGCATTCTGTGGTTGGAATGAGCTGATGTTGGTGTTACAGCACCCGAGGGCATACAAGGAAGACACAACCAGCAAACTGAATCCACTGAAATAAACAGATTCACATGAAAAATCCAACTCAGTTGCCTGAAAAGATGTATTGACCGCAGGCCGATATCAGACTGTTAAAAATAAGACCAATAACTATTCAGTCTCAAATGAACTTTTATTTCTAGCATTTATTTTATGCCAAAATTACAGACTTTACTTATAAAGTTTATGATTCAAGAGAACAAATAAAGCAATTCTTAATTTAAGGATCAAATCATTCAGTATAACAACTGCTCTAAGCAAGCATTTTATTTGCATTATATGGACAAGAATGGGGCGCAAACACATGTTAAAAACTTTCCTTCCTTTAACTCATGTTAATTAAGTTTCAACTGTCTTGACATTTACATCTGGGGACTCATGTTTATGGCTCAAGCTAAGTTTTCATAAACTGTAATATTTCCCTTGGCCGTGAAATTTTTTAATCTTTCATGAGTGACACTTTTACTAATATAAAGTCCAAGTATTTATACGGCTTTATTAAATCCATCCGAATTGCATATATTTATATCTGTATTTTATATTAAGTATTTTATAGGAGCTAAAAATAAAGGATGGCCTTGTGCATCTAGCCGTGGTAAAATAATTCAATTTATCTGAGCTTTATTTTCATGCTGTCAGTTTCAGCAAAGGCAAAATATAGACAATCTTATTTGAAACTAATTAAATACTCAAAAGTATTTCTACCACATCACTATGGAAAATCAGTGCACACGTACAGTATAAAACTTAAGCGTAGCTCTTAATTTCCTATGAAAAATATCCACAGCTATTATTGTTGCTAAGTCATGTCCAACTCCTTGCGACCCCCATGGACTATAGCATGCCAGGCTTCCCTGTCCTTCACTATCCCTTGAGTTTGCTCAAACTCATGTCCATTGAGTTAGCTATGCTATCTAACCATCTCATCCTCTTCAGCCCCTTCTCCTCCTGCCCTGGATCTTTCGCAGAATCAGGGTCTTTTCTAGTGAGTCGGTTCTTTGCCTCAGGTGGCCAAAGTATTGGAGCTTCAGCTTCAGCATCAGGCCTTCCAATGAATATTCAGGGTTGATTTCCTTTAGGACTGACTTTCTTGTCCAAGTTCAAAAGCATAAATTCTTTGGCGCTCAGCCAAAGAATTATGGTCCAGCTCTCACCTCCATACATGGCTATTGTAAAAACCATAGCTTTCACTATCTGGACCTTTGTCAGCTAAGTGATGTCTCTGCTTTTTAATATGCTGTCTAGGTTTGTCATAGCTTCTCTTGCAAAGAGCGACAGTCTTTTAATTTCATGGCTGCAGCTATACTTTTAGGAAATACTGGGTTGGAAGTATCCAGTCCTGAAGCAGGGGGCAGCACTGCTGCTCCCCAGACCAGTCCAGCTCATGGAACTGGTCATAGTCCTAGAGCAGGAGGCATTTTTCAGAGCCCTCTTTTTCATAGACGATAGTTCTCCATGGTAGTACTTCTTCAAGATAATATGAATCCAATGCCCTTTTCTCCCTGAAAGAATAAATTAGTTCTCAGGAGAGTCCTGTATCCCAGTCAAATGAGGGATATGTCACCTTCCTAGATTCTCTTTCCAATCCAGAAGTCATTTGTTCTGAGGGTCCAGGGAATTGGAGTCATGCGGTGACTTGCTTTCATGACATTGCTGGCCCCCAGACTTTGCCACTCTACAGCCTCTGATAATGAAGTAGAAGGTCTCGGGGAGGAGTCAGAAGGAGGTTTTAAAAGTTACTTGCCTGAAGAGAAGGGTCCATTAAGTACATTTCTAAAAACACTCCAATAACATCTTTCAATAAAATTTCTGCTCACTAGGTAAATTATAGGAACAGAAGCATAAAAGATATTCTAGTAAAACTATTATATTTCATCTCTCTAATACCATTATGCTTTACAAAAATTTGTCATGTCCAGTATTGAAATTATTTGATTTTTATGTATTCAATTCCTTACAAATCTGTCTGTACTTAACCAAGACTCAGACCCATTTTCCTTCTTGTTTCAGCATTTATATTCCTTGCTCTTTTGTAAGCTTCTATGTGCCTGAGTCACAGACAGGCATCTTTTAAATGTTTTCTGATGTATACTCTGCCTTAAATTTAAACAACAGTGACAGAAAACCCCACCTAAGTGGTGAAAATCTGACAAGATAAGTGTTGGACTTCCCTGGTGGCTCAGAAGGCAAGGAATTCTCCTGCAGTGTAGGAGACTTGAGTTCGATCCCTGGGTCAGGAAGATCTTCTGGAGACAAGAATGGCAACCCACTTCAGTATTCTTGCCTGGAGAATTCCTTTTAAACAACAGTGACAGCAAACCCTACCTAAGGGGTGAAAATCTGACGAAGGTAAAGCAGGTGTATAAACCTGGTCTGTGACAGCTGCAGAAGTAGCCAATTAATTTGTCTTTCAATTTTCTAGGATTCAGTGCAAAGAGGAATGAGTCCTAGCCACAAGGCTGACCTGTGATGTGACCAGATCCCCAAATACAGTACCAGGCTCTTGGCCTGTTCTCAGATAAATGCACTCCATAAGGACCTCACAGAGTGAATCCTGAGTATGACATTAAGTAACATTTTAAACAGAAGGGTATATTCATGGGGTTGCTCCTTTAAAAATCTCTCAAAGATAGATGATGGTAATAATGCAGCAGTGTGTTTCAGAAAAAGCTGTTCTCTGCTGGGGCCAAAGCATGCTTCACATATTATTTATTTCATCCTGATGAAAGTGGCATTAAGCTCATACTTTATCCTACTTCATTGAAAATTAAATTAGGGGATCAAGAGAAATCTAGGAATTAACATTCCTATAGAGCATCCTTAAAAATTATTGTTTTCATCAAATTTAATTTTATTCAAAAACAACAGAAGTAAATTCATATCAAGCGTCCTGAACAAAACCTGATGTGATGATACTCTGTCCTGAAGTGGGAGAGGGGACCCCTATGACTCATCAGGTGGCTGAGCTCAGGAAAAGACTGGAGTTCTTATAAGAGGAGAATACCAGACAAGGATTCAGGTCTGTGCATGGAGACTGCTGAAGACCTATGGGCAGAATCCAGATTTTATGCAAAACAGTAATCACAGAGCTGCTTCAGAACAGGATTACATGATTGAAACAAGCAAGTTATGTACCATAGAATGTAGTGGCTAGTATCAGCCCAATGAGATGTATGCGAGGGCAAGCAAACAAATGTACAGTTAGACATGAAAGTTTTCTATAATACTTTATAGAATCAGTGAAACTTCCTGGCTTTTTCAGAATTAAAAGGATAGAATCATTACCAACATCAGACGTTAAAAATGTCAAAGATCATAAAACACACACTCACACACAGAGAACTAGAGGACGGACACATTGGAGAAACGTGTTGCCAAATTTTCTGGCCAAATAAGGCCATAGAAAACTTTTAAACATAAGCTTATGTCTCTTTATTTTTAAATTTTAATTTTATTGACTTATAATTGATATACAATATAATATTTGTTTTGTATACAATATAGTGATAAGATCTTTTTATACATTATGGGATGATCACCACAATAAGTCTAATTACCATCTGTTACCATACAAGGTTATTGATTGTATTCCCTGTGCTAAACATTACACACCCCAACCCATTGCTCTGACAACCACCCCTTTGTTCACTATATGTACTAGTCTGTCTCTATTTTGTTGAGTTTCCATGTTTTGCTTTTCAGATTCCACATATCAGTGAAATCATATGGTATTTCATCTAACGTGTTTCACTCCAGTGCTTGTTAGACACGTGGCCTTGGCAAATCACTTAATCTCTACCCCTTGGTGATTGTCATATTACTTGCCTCACAGAGGAGTTGTGAAAATAAAGTTAGTTGAAGAAATTCACATCAAGTGATCCAGACAAAGCTGGGCCCAAGAGCTAAGTCAATCACTGCTAGTAGTCATTGGTTGTAAATTCGCATAACACATAAAACATCACCAGAAGTCTAATGAAAAAGTATAAAAGAAAAATTTTGCTCTATTTTAAGAGATTTGGATACTAGAAAGACTCATCAACTCATTCATGCTTTTCTCAAACAATTAATTATTAGGTACTTGCTCTGTACTGAATGTTGCCTTTAGTGTTGGAACCACCTAAAAAGATAAAATTTTAAAAGAGAATAACAAAAAGACATATTTGTGTTAAAAAAAAAAAAAGTTAACATCTCCATGGTCAGTGAAACTATCTTCCGAGCAATGAAGAAAACTATGGCCTTTGTCTCTCTGGACTCCAGTTCTTAAAGTGAGTGACCACAGATAATCAGGAGGTGGGCTCCCAAAGGATACTGGGAGCCTCATGGGAGAGGTTTGACCAGAGTGACCTGGGTACAAGGCTGTGGTTAAGACCCTTCCACAGACAAATTCCAGGGGCTGACTGGAAGCTGATACTGCATCCAGAGGTTGTGCTATGCTGTCATTCCAGGTGATCACCAGTCTATGATCTAATAAGCAACCAAGAGACTGGAGACTGCCCAATGCCCCCTCATACATGTGTTTATATACAGCTGAGGAAGGAACAGTGATGGGTACCTGTGCCCTTGGAGAGCAGAGACCATGTCTGCCCACTTTAAAACTGATGGGGTACCAAAGGAAAATTCTTTGCCTCCTTAAAAGGGAAATTGGTCTACACACTGCAACACAATAAAGAATTATAACTTAATTAGAACCTAGGATAAATTGGACTAAAAAGAAAGCCATTATTACCAATCAAGACCTAGCTTGCTCATGGTTGTGATTTCCGGATGATACATATGTCAAAACTGATCAAGTTGTACATTTTAAATATGTGCAGTGTATTATATGCCAACTAAACCCCCATAAAACTGTCAGAAACTAACCTTTGTCTTATTAAATTACCTGTAGAATTGGGGTTCATGAAAAGGCCATAACATTTCTGAATAGATGTTCTTGTTTATATGTTAGAAAAACTGTAATGTACTGTGACTTGATTAAAATTTTATGTATTTCAAACTATAGTTACCAGAATTATTTCTAAACATGAGACAATTCTTTTATCCTCAAAATACAATGAGGAAGAGTTTTAAACTTTTTGTGCTGGAGTCAGTAAATATCACCATATCATTAAAGTGCTTTGGTAGCATTTAAACATTTTATGTTTAAAATTTTAAGTATTTAAACTAGTTAATATTTCAAAATCAATAATAAGCTATACAAAAAGAAACATTCTCCAAATTCTGAGCAGAATCAGATTGTTTCATTCCTTGGAACTTTCCTGTAGCTCCAATATCTCTAATAACATGACCAATATCGCTCATAAACATAGATCGACCACCAAGGCTCATGGTGACTTTCACTAGTTGACCAGTATAACTGGTTAGCAGTTGGTTACTTGTCTAAGAAATATTTAACAAATGGCAGTTAAAGACAAGAGGCTACAGATACAGGACTGAAAAGAGATATCCTCCCTGTTCTCCTACATAATTCAGATACTAAAACATAATTGCATTGGTCTACATCTAAAATGTTTAGAAATCACAACTCCATCTTAACAACTAGTAAAAAACTGGATAGACTGAAAAAACCAACAACTCTTCAGGGAACTGGAAGAGAGAGTAGGACATAGGGCAAACTGCTGGCCCCAAGATCTGAGTGACATTCAGCAGGATATATGCCCCCAAGCTCCCCACACACCTAGATGTATTATTTTCAAACTACTACAGAAAATGAAAGATAAAGCAAAAATCCTGAAAGAAGCTAGATGGAACAAAACCATGTTACCTGTAGAGGAATGAAGGTAAGAAATATACCCAACGTTTCAAAAACCATGAAAATGACAAGAGAATGAATTGAAATATTTACAGTTTTGAGGGAATAAAATCACTCACTTAGAACTCCTTATCTTGTGAAATTATCCTTTAAAATGAAGGAAATATAAAGAATTTTTCCAGGCAGGCAAGAATTGCAGGAATCAGTTATGAGAAGACCTGCCTTGATTTAAAAAAAAGTTACAAGTTACAAAAAAAATTTTAGAAAGAATTAAAAATGATAATGTATCAGAAATATGGATTTACATTTTAAAATCTATAAAAAAATCCAAACAAATATGGATTTACATGAGAAGGGAATATCATTGAAAAATAGGAATAGTGAAGATTAAAAGATATTTTTCTCTTTTTTAATTGAACAGGTAAGAATTCAAAAAATAACACCAACAGTGTATTAAAATATGTATGTTTATGGTTTTATATGTGTGTGTGAAATAAAATAAAGGAAGGATACAAGGGATAGGAGGTAGGAATTAGAATTACTTTGTTGTTATAGGTACTCAATCTATGCATGATATGTAAGCGTTATTTGAAAATCTATCTGGATTAACTACAAATGCATACTGTAAATTCTTGTATACTCACTTAAAAAAGTAAACAGAAACTCATATGCTAAGGGAAGAAAATGGAATCATAAAATGTACAATTAAAATCTTAAAAGGAAGAGAAAAAGACAAAAATAACAGACAAGGGCAACAAAGAAAAAACAGTACTAAATGTGGTAAATACAAATCCAACTATATCAGTAATCACTTTGAATGTCAATAGTCTAACTACATCAGTTAAGAGTGGCTCAAAAAGCAGAACCCAGCTATATTTTTCCAGTTAAAAAATCTTTCACTTAATATATAAAGACACATATAGAATAAATCTAAATATATAGAGAAAAATGTACTATGCAAACACTACGTAAAAGAAAGGAGTAACTACATAATTTCAACAAAGCAAGCTTTAAAGCAAGGAAATTTATTCAGGATAAAGAAAGGCATTACATATTGATAAATGGGTCAGTTCTCCAAGAAGACATAACAATTCTTCTCTTGTGTGTGCTTAACAACAGAACAAATTGCAGGAGGCAAAAACTGATAGAACTGCAAAGACATATATAGAATAAATAAAGTTCATCCTCATAGTTGGAGACTTCTACATCCCTTCCTCAGAAATGGATAGATTCAGCCACCAAAAAAGTGACCAGTATCTCTCATAAACATAGATCCTCGACAACAACAAAAAATGCCTCACAAAATATTGGCAAATGAAATTCAACAATGTAAAAGAATTATACAACATAAGTAGAACTTACCCCAGATATGCAAGGATGACTCAACCTTTGGTAACTAATTAATGTAATCCATCACATCAACATAATAAAAGAAAAATCACACAATGATATGAATAGTTGCAGAAAAAGATGTTTGACAAAGTCCAACACTCACTCATGATAAAAGTCCTCAGTAAACTAGGAACAGAGGTGACCTTCTTCAACCTGCTAAAGTATATTTGCAAAACCACTCCAACTAAAATCGTACTTGACTTCCCTGATGGCTCAGATGGTAAAGAATCTGCCTGCAATACAGGAGCACTTTAGGTTAATGATGAAAAACTCAAAGCTTTCCCAGCACTAAGATGAAGTACAGAGCAAGGATTTCCTTTCCACTACTCCTTTACAGCATTATACAGAAAATTCTGGCTAATGTAAAAGACTACATAAGAAGTATAAAGATAAGGAAGGAAGAAATAAACTTTGTTCACAGATAACATATTATTTATGTGAAAAATCTAAAAAACCTGACCAAAACCTCTTGGAACTAAAGTGATTACAGCAAGTTTGTAGAACACAAAGTTAACGTATGAAAGTCACTTTCCTATGTGCTATTAATGAACAAAAGGAATTTGATATTAAAATAATGCCATTGTGTTCAGTTCAGTCACTCAGTCATGTCCAACTCTTTGTGACCCCATGGACGGCAGCACACCAGGCCTCCCTGTCCACAGCCAATTGCCAGAGTTTACTCAAACTCATGTCCATTGAGTCAGTGATGCCATCCAGCCATCTCATCCTCTGTCGTCCCTTTCTCCTCCTGCCTTCAATCTTTCCCAGCATCAGAGTCTTTTCAAATAAGTCAGTCCCTCACATCACGTGGCCAAAGTATTGGAGTTTCAGCTTAGCATCAGTCCTTCCAATGAACACTCGGGACTGATTTCCTTGAGGATGGACTGGTTGGATCTTCTTGCAGTCCAAGGAACTCTCAAGAGTCTTCTCCCATCACCACAGTTCAAAAGCATCAATTCTTTAGCACTCAGCTTTCTTTATAGTCCAACTCTCACACCATACTTGACTACTGGAAAAACCATAGCTTTGACTAAATGGACATTTGTTGGCAAAATAATGTCTTTGCTTTTTAATAGTCTGTCTAGGTTGGTCATAACTTTTCTTTCAAGGAGGAAGCGTATTTTAATTTCATGGCTTCAGTCACCATCTCCAGTGATTTGGGAGTTCAAAAAAGGTAAAGTCTGTCACTGTTTCCACTGTTTCTCCATTTGCCATGAAATGATGGGACTGGATGCCATGATCTTAGTTTTCTGAATGTTGAGTTTTAAGCCAATTTTCTCCTCTTTCACTTTTGACAAGAGACTCTTTAGTTCTTACTCATTTTCTGCCGTAACGGTGGTATTAACTGCATATCTGAGGTTATTGATATTTCTCCTGGCAATCTTGATTCCAGCTTGTGCTTCTTTCAGCCCAGCATTTCTCATGATATAATCTGCATGTAAGTTAAATAAGCAGGGTGCCAATATATAGTCTTGATGTACTCCTTTCCCAATTTGGAACCAGTCTGTTGTTTCATATCCAGTTCTAACTGTTGCTTCCTGAGCTTCATACAGATTTCTCAAGAGGTCAGGTGGTCTGGTATTCCCATCTCTTTAAGAATTTTCCAGTTTGTTGTGGTCCACAGAGTCAAAGAATTTGGCATAGTCAATAAAGCAGATGTAGATGTTTTTCTGTAACTCTCTTGCTTTTTCAATGTTTCAACGGATGTTGACAATTTGATCTCTGGTTCCTCTGCCTTTTCTAAACCCAGCTTGAACATCTGAAAGTTCATGGTTCATGTACTGTTGAAACCTGGCTTGTGTTAACCATTGTGTTTGTATCCCCAAATATGAAATACTTTGGTTTATATCTAACAAAATATGTACAAGATCCTATATAAGGAGAACTACAAAAGTCTAATGAATTAAATCAAAGAAGAACAAAATAGAGAAATATTCCATGTTCATAGATAGAAAAACTCAATTTTTTCAAGATTTCAGTTATTCCCAAGCTAATCTATAAATTCAATGCAATTACAATTAAAATCATGGAAAGTTATTTCATGGATATCAACAAACTGATTCTAATGTTTATATGGAAAGGCAGAAGATTCAGATTGAACAATACAATATTGAAGGACAAGTTGGAGGACTAATGCTAACCAACTTCAAGACTTATTATTAATATAAATCTACTGAAATCAAGAAAGTGTCATACTGGCAAAAGACTAGAGAAGTGTATCAATGGAAAAGAATGAAGAGCCCAGAAACAGACCCTTATACGTATAAGTCAACTGACCTTTGACAAAGGAGCAAAGGCAGTACTACAATGGAGTACAGAAGTCTCTTCAACAAATGCTGTTAGAGCAACTGGATATCCCTTCTAGACACAGAACTCACAAAATTAACACAAAATGTATCACAGACATAAATATAGAATGTAAAACTATGAAATATGACATAAGATCACATAGAAAATCCAGATGACCTTTGGTATGGGGATGCATTTTTAGATAACACATCAAAGATGTGATCCATGGAAGAAATCATTTATAAGCTGGACTTCATTAAGTTAAAAACTTCTGCTGTGCAAAATATGTCAAAGAACTAAGAGGACACAAATAGGAGAAAATATATACAGAAGACACACTCAATAAAGAAATGTTATCAAAACTATACAAAGAAGTCTTAAAACTCAACAATAAGAAAATAGTCCAATTTGAAACTGATATCAAATAAGGTACAGGTGGCAAACAAGAAATGAAAAGATGCTCTACCTCCATAAGTCATTCAAGAAGTACGAATTAAAACATGAAATATCACTGCACACTTATTAAAATCACTGAAATCTGGAATACTGACAAGAGGATGTTACAGCAGTAAGAATTCTCATTTATGGTTGGTGAGAATGCAAAATAGCATGGCCACTTTGGACAGCAGTTCAGTGTTTGTTTGTTTGTTTTAATAAACATATTCTTTCCATATGATTCAGCAATCATGCTTCTTGGTATTTACCCAAAGGATTTGAAAGCTTATGTCCATACAGAAAGCCTGCACACAGTTATTTATAGCAACTTTATTAATAATTTTCCAAATCTGAAGGCAACCAAAATACTTTTCCGTAGGTAAATGGATAAGTAAACTGGCATTTTCAGGCAATGGAATATTACTCAGCCCTAAAATAAATGTGCTATCAAACCATGAAATGACATGGAAAAATCTTAAATGTATATCGCTTAATGAAAGAAGCCAATCTGAAAAGGTTACATACTGTATAATTCAACTATAAGACAATCTGGAAAAGGAAAAAATGTGCAGATAGTAAGATGATCAGTGGTTGGCAGGGATTTTAGATGAATTGGTGGGGCACAGATGATTTCTAGCTTCAGTGAAACCCTCTGTGTGATACCATAATGATGTTGTCATTACACATTTGTCTAAATCAATAAAACATAAAACACTAATAGTGAACTGCCGTATAAATTGTGGACTCTGGGTGATTATGATGTGTCAATGTAGGTTCATTGATTGCTATAAATGTAGCACTTTGGTGGGGGATGTTGATAATTGCATAGGCTATGCTTGTGTGGGGCAGATGAGTTATGGGAAATCTCTGGACCTACCTCTCGCTTTTGCTGTGAATATAAAATTGCTCTAAAAAGTAAAGTTTTAATTTAAAATGTAATTATATAATCACAAGAGTATGCAAATTATGACAAACACTATCAAGGAAAAAATCTCAGTACTCAAAGAATTTTCTCTTAAAGTGAACCAGACTAAATTGTTCAGGCAGCCAGAGAATATGTCTGGAAAAGAAAGCTTTTTGGCAAAAGTTTGATGTAAAGGGTCTTGGGGGATTTCAGGAGATAGGAGAACAGATCCTGATCTAGAAGAATGGTGATTCTTGGTGAAAAAATGATTACTCAGTTGTCTTTAAAATCCTATCATTCTTTTCTTCTCAATTGAAGAGGCATGTGCATTGTATGAACAAGTGGTTGTAGTCTCATCTGTTTTAAACTGCTACTTGTTTGTACTAAGTAGTGAGCTAGTGGATATTACACAGTCATTATTTCAAGACATGTTTTTAATTAACTGAAGTTACCAATAGTTAATAATAATTGAAAATAACAAAGTGCTTCATAACCAGGTAGCTGAGCTTCTGAGCCTTAATGAATGAATTTCTAATACTGCTCTGTATAGAATTTTGAAACTACATTGCTCCTTCTTAATAATCTTTAAATAATCCCTGGTAGCTCAGCAGAAAAGAATCTGCCTGCACTGTAGAAGGCACAAGAGACATGGGTTCAATCCCTGGGTCGGAAGGTGCCCTGGAGGAGAGCATGGCAACCCACTCCAGTATTCTTGCCTGAATAATTGCACTGACAGAGGAGCCTGGCAGGCTACAGTCCATGGGGATACAAAGAGTCTGACACGATTGAGGGACTGTCACTTTCACTGAACACTGCCTTGATAGTTTAGTTTAAAACCTGAGTTATTTAAAAACTGAATTATTGACTGAAGTTTAGTGACAAGAACACAAATAATGAACAAGCGATTTTTTAAAAGATTGAATGGATTATATTTTTAAATGTCAAAAAAAATCTTTTTGATCAAATAAGGAATAAGAATCTTTGAAATCTCTTTCATGTTAATATGAAGTTTTTTCCCAATAGTCTGGCTTATCACTTTTTAAATCACAATTGGTTTGGATAGTGCTTGCAAGAAAACATCCTCACTCCTTTTATTTCAGTTATAGTTCTGTTAAAAAGGCTCAGCTGACTTGAAATCTTTTCGAGTGGGTTTTGAAGTTGCTTCAAACTAACAGGCACAGAGGACACAGAATGACAACAGAAACGAGGAGGTGTGTGACTGGAGTGTCCCTTTATTGGCCTCGGCTAAGCCAAGGCTGCAGTTACTCTGTCAAAAGCTGCAACATCAGAATGCGAGTTTTCAAACTCACCCCTTTTCAAGTGCACAGGCGAAAAAATACAAAGTCCTGACAGAACTAGCAGATTTACAGTAAATATATCTGCTAGTAATTCATCATATGTACATAATGTACATAATGTACATAATAGGTACATTCTAGTAATAATTAAATATACTTGAAAATCAACTTTTTTGATAAAAAAACATGATGCAAGTTAACAAAATGTAACAAAATAAAATTCTTCTTTTCTGTAGTCTTTTCAGTTTGCTAGATATACCTGTCCATCACATGGGGTGATATTCTCCAAGATGTTTTTAAAGGGTTGCTGCAACTTGCCCAGATGGAACAGTTAAACCTCATTTTCAATGTTGATCTTATTATAAATGAGACAAACCAAAATAAAATGAAAATAAGCCAAGAAATAAACAAAAACAAAGTTAACAGCTGAAGAGAGCCAAGTTTTTCAAAGCTTGAACATCTAATGAATTCAATGCATGTCAGTCTTCAAATTTATTCATAATGTCACTACCTTCAAATTGATATTTCTACTGGGAATCTTACAAAGCATACTGGCAGCTTAATTGCTCATATTTATGTAATTACCAGGACTATTCCAAAGGATATTGTCAACTTAATTATTTTTAAATGTTTTTTGACATGAGATATTTTTATTATGAACTGAGATATAATTTTGAGGTATTCTGAAGACCATTCCAAAATACAGATGCAAGTATGCATAAATGATAGATCAGAAATGCCCTGGTGGCTCAGTGATAATCCGCTTGCCAATGTAGGAGACGTGGGTTTGATTTCTGGCCTGGGAAGATTCCAGATGCCACAGAGCAACTAAGCCCCATGTGCCTCAACCACTGAGTCTGAGTTCCTAGAGCCCGTGCTCCACAACAAGACAACCAACCACAATAAGAAGCCTTCACATTGCAACTAGAGCATAGCTCTTGCTTTCTGCAATTAGGGAAAAGTCTATGCAGCAATTAAAATCCAGTACAGCTATAAATAAATAAATAAACCAGAAATGTCTTGACCATGAAGAATTTTGTAGCTACTTATTGTTTCATCCATCAGCTAATGTGATGATAAGTTAATGTACTAAAGTCAAAATAATTTTGCCTATTGTATCACTGATCAGGTCATTAAAAAAAAAACTAAACTAAAAGCTAATGGAATGCTCATTCTATATAACATACATACCAAAATAATAAATATGTTGAACAAGAGATATTAATATGAACTTGGTGATTTTCATAGCTTTAGTTATCACATTATTCTGGGTGAGAAAGTTCACCCAGAATAGGTTTTGGAGAACAGTCATTTTCTCCCCTATACCACAAAATCTTCATTTCCATAGAAACTTTAATACTCAATGTCGTTGCTGTTCTTTAGTTGCTAAACCGTGTCCAACTCTTTGCAACCCCATGGACTGTAGCCCTCCAGGCTCTTCTGTTTATGGGATTTCGCAGGCAAAAATACTGAAGCGAGCTGCTATTTCCTTTTCCAGGGATCTTCCTGACCCAGGGATTGAACCTTCTGTATTGGCAGGCATATTCTTTACCACTGAACCACCAAGGAAGTCCTTCATACTCAATATCCAGGTATTGTCTTAATCCATTATTTTGCAATTAGAAGTATAGTCACTCTATTAGATTTTGATGGGCTTCAATTACAGATGGGTGCCCTCCTAGGTAGCTGTCTCTACCTATTAAATATGCATATTCTTCCACCAGACCATCGTGACCTCCTATTAGAAATACATCTCTTCGTTTACCTCCTATTAGAAATACATCTCTTCGTTTAGATATATCTGCTTTCTAATTATAAATATTAGCACTTCTATTAGATTTGTGCGCCTTGCAATATGATATATCTGTACTCCAATTAGATATGTCCTTTTTCCTGTTAGATGTGCATTCCCTATGAAGCCAAATTTAAAACAAAAAGAAATAGGAGTGGGGCACGTATATATGTTTAAACAACCCCAGTAAAGATTCAAAGAGATCAACAGCTTAAGATTGCTACTTGGGCTTTTTTTTTTTTTTTTTTTCCTGAGCCCTTGATCTGTTCAGTAAGGGGATGAAAGAGAACATAATGACAGAGCTCAGATTCTTTCAAGGATAAAAGATTGTTGGTACTGGCATTACATTTTATGGAAAAAGTAAATAGCTTGCTGCTGTCTACTTTAAACCAGCTCAGTTCCAGAAGGCAAAAAATGATAGGAGGAGGGAGAAAAAACAAATAGCACTAAGCAACACTTGTGGTATTTAGTAGAAACGCCTATACGTTTCTGGTTTGTAGGAAATTTTTATCCTTATTATCTATGGGGTCTTTTGATGACTTGTATGGACGCTTTGAACTTTTGTTTTTGTGGGGCCTTTACTCCACAACAAACTACAAAATATATAGCTTATAACTGTATATAAGGACTAAAATAATGCAGGCTGGATTATTTTTATTTTTCTTGAATATCTACTTATTGTCAGTTATCCATAGAAATTATCTATATCAGTTTTCTAGGGCTGCTATGACAAATAACCACAAAACAGACGGTTTAAAACAACAGAAATTTATTATCATATTTTTAGAGGCCAGAAGCTCAAAATCAAGTTGCTGGCAAGACGATGCTTTCTCCAAAGGCTTTAGGAAAAGATCTTCTGTGTGTCTTCCCGCTTCTGTTGTTCCTTGATTTATGGTAGCCTCACTTCAATCTCTGCCTCAGTCTTCATGTGGCCAACTTTTCTGTCTCTATGTGCTGTTTTCTTGTTTCTTCTAAGGACACTTTTACTGGATTTAGATCCCAACTTAACTCAGTATAATCTTATCTTGGTCCTTACCTTGAATACCTTAGCAAAGATTCTGTTCCGAAATGAAGTTACATTCTGAGGTTTTGGGTAGACATGAACATTACGAGGATACTGCTCAAATTAGTATATTACACAAACATATTTTTAACATTTTGATTTTAAATGGAGGTGTTGTGAACAAAATTTATTTTTTTGTGTGACTGTGTGAAGGGTTTAAAATCAAATGGAAGCAACAATTCACATTTTTAAATGATCTTTCTAAAATTAATTAATTTATCTTAATTGGAGGCTATTTACAATATNTTTTTTTTTTTTTTTTTTTCCTGAGCCCTTGATCTGTTCAGTAAGGGGATGAAAGAGAACATAATGACAGAGCTCAGATTCTTTCAAGGATAAAAGATTGTTGGTACTGGCATTACATTTTATGGAAAAAGTAAATAGCTTGCTGCTGTCTACTTTAAACCAGCTCAGTTCCAGAAGGCAAAAAATGATAGGAGGAGGGAGAAAAAACAAATAGCACTAAGCAACACTTGTGGTATTTAGTAGAAACGCCTATACGTTTCTGGTTTGTAGGAAATTTTTATCCTTATTATCTATGGGGTCTTTTGATGACTTGTATGGACGCTTTGAACTTTTGTTTTTGTGGGGCCTTTACTCCACAACAAACTACAAAATATATAGCTTATAACTGTATATAAGGACTAAAATAATGCAGGCTGGATTATTTTTATTTTTCTTGAATATCTACTTATTGTCAGTTATCCATAGAAATTATCTATATCAGTTTTCTAGGGCTGCTATGACAAATAACCACAAAACAGACGGTTTAAAACAACAGAAATTTATTATCATATTTTTAGAGGCCAGAAGCTCAAAATCAAGTTGCTGGCAAGACGATGCTTTCTCCAAAGGCTTTAGGAAAAGATCTTCTGTGTGTCTTCCCGCTTCTGTTGTTCCTTGATTTATGGTAGCCTCACTTCAATCTCTGCCTCAGTCTTCATGTGGCCAACTTTTCTGTCTCTATGTGCTGTTTTCTTGTTTCTTCTAAGGACACTTTTACTGGATTTAGATCCCAACTTAACTCAGTATAATCTTATCTTGGTCCTTACCTTGAATACCTTAGCAAAGATTCTGTTCCGAAATGAAGTTACATTCTGAGGTTTTGGGTAGACATGAACATTACGAGGATACTGCTCAAATTAGTATATTACACAAACATATTTTTAACATTTTGATTTTAAATGGAGGTGTTGTGAACAAAATTTATTTTTTTGTGTGACTGTGTGAAGGGTTTAAAATCAAATGGAAGCAACAATTCACATTTTTAAATGATCTTTCTAAAATTAATTAATTTATCTTAATTGGAGGCTATTTACAATATTGTGGTGGGTTTTGCCATACATTGACATGAGTCAGTCATGGGTGTACATGTGTCCCATATCCTGAACCCCCCTGCCACCTGCCTCCCCATTCCATACCTCTGTGTTGTCCCAGTGAACCGGCTTTGAGTGCCCTGTTTCATGCATCAAACGTGGACTGGTTATCTATTTCATATATGGTAAAATACATGTTTCAATGCTATTCTCTTAAATCATCCCACCCTCACCTTCTTCCACAGAGTCCAAAAATTTGTTCTTTATATCTGTGTCTCTTCTGCTGTCTCACATATAGGGTCATCGTCACCATCTTTTTAACTTCCATATATATGTGTCAATATACTATATTGGTGTTTTTCTTTCTGACTTACTTCTCTCTGAATAATAGGCTCCAGTTTCATCCACCTCTTTAGAACTAATTCAAATATGTTCTTTTTAATAGCTGAGTAATATTTCATTGTGTATATGTACCACAACTTTCTTATCATCGGCTTATTCATCTGCTTATGGATATCTAGGTTGCTTCAGTGTCCTAGATATTGCAAAAAGTACTGCAATGAACATTGGGATACACGTGTCTCTTTCAATTCTGGTTTCCTCAATGTGTATGACCAGCAGTGGGATTGCTGGGTCATATGGCAGTTCTATTTCCAGTTTTTTGTTGTTGATGTTTGCTTTTTAAAAATTAATTAATTTGTTTTAATTGGAAGCTAATCACTTTACAGTATTGTAGTGGCTTTTGCAATACATTGACATGAATCAGACATGGGTGTATGTTCCCCATCCTGAACCCCCCTCCCACCTCCCTCCCCATCCCATCCCTCAGGGTTGTCCCAGTGCACTGGCTTTGAGTTTTTTAAGGAATCTCCACACTGTTCTCCATAGTGGCTGTACTAGTTTGCATTTCCACAACAGTGTAAGAGGGTTCCCTTTTCTCCACACCTTCTCCAGCATTTATTGTTTATAGAATTTTTGATAGCAGTCATTCTTTTAAATTATTTATTTTTGGCTGTGCTGCATCTTTGTTGCTTCACAGGCTTTTATCCAGTTGCAGGGAGCAGGGGTTACTTTTCATTGCATTGTGCAGGTTTCTTATTTCAGTGACTTCTTTTGTTGTGAAGCACAGGCTCAAGGACACCAAGCTTCAGTAGTTGCTGCACCTGGGCTCAGTAGTTTCAGATCCCAGGCTCTAGAGCACAGGCTCAATGGTTGTGCCCAGTGGACTGAGTTGCTCTGTGGCATGTGGTATCTTCCTGAATCAGGAATCAAACTTGAGTCTCCTGCATTGGGAGGCAGATTCTTTACCACTGAGCCACCAGGGAAGCCCCCAACATTTTACATTTTTAATCATAAAGTAACTTGCATTGTTAATATATTACTTGCAACTAATGTAAATGAGTGCAGTTTATCTTAATGGCCACTTTTTACCTTTGGACCTGGTGATCATTGGCTCCACCCATTTGTCCCTCCTGCTTGCTTAGCAACCACCTTCATCTGACTGTGTTCTGAGACCTCCTTCATCTTGACCAATCATCTCCATTCTTCTAGGGACTTCACATGTCATGATCCCCTAGTGGGGTGCTGAGTAGACAGGATTCCATCCCCTAATCCTGAAAGTTCTACTTACTTCACATGCAGCAGTAGGACATGCATACATTGGTGAGGTTTAATCATATCATTGACTCTTATGAATTTACCCTGGAGGAATTTTCCAGGTCAATTATATAATCTAATTGTTTCACATACTTAACACTTGCTGTTTCAGACTCAAGTGAAGAATGAGGATGTGTGTTAACACAATTTCTACTATCAAACAAACACTTTCCTACCTGTCCAGTATGATGTATGATTTTGTATATTTATGTGTTAGATACACTAAGGCTCTTTCCAAACATAAATGTGAGGATTATTGGTGCCTCTCTCTTACTCTTCCTTTCACTCACTCTACTCTTCAATATACTAGGGTTCATTCTCTCATACCAAGGGCCAGCTTCCAATGCCATGGCTCACTGGAGCCAAGGGCCCCAAGTGGAGGGCTCTACTTGGATCTACTTCCAGTCACAGGAGTGATTCCTTCCACTCATCTCAAAATTTCTGTGTCCTGTTTTCTTGGACCATTAGAAGATAATTAAAATGCTAATGACACAAAATAAAACTGAATGAATCAGTGGTAACTAATAGCTTAAATTTATACTCTTCTCAGAGAGTATCTGCATTGTAACAGCTGTCAGTTGCTTTATTTCCAAATGTGTTGTGTAAAATTTTAGGCAGTACTACAACTCTAGTGCATTAAATAATATTAAGTGTGCAAGTATACAGCAGAACCACCACACAGACTCAGCTAAACATATTTTTGATGTTTCCCTTAAATAAACTGAGCTATTTCCCATAACTAGAGTGAAGTTTGTGATGGGTTGTATGCACAAGATAAAAAGGTTATTGTTTGATTAATACCAGTGTAAAGGGTGACAATCATAATGCAGTCATTAAAATAAATCCACAATGAATATTTATCTCTCAAATATTCACTTGCCTTGACATACCTCATAAAGGACTGTAAAACAAAGTATAAGAGGAAAATTATTTGAAAGATAATTTAAGAAAAATTTTGGCAAAGGAGCTCTGCTATCAGAGAAAAGGCTAATGTGTCATTCCACTTTTTTGATAGCTGGATTTGAAGAATCACATACATTTAATGAGCTCCTTATTCTATCACATATAAAACATCTAGAAAAAAGTGTATTAGAGAAGCCTAACAATTGTCCATGGTTTGTGCTTTTAGCCTTAGAAGCTATTGTGATAAAATGTGTACCTTATGTTTGGCTAAAAATGGAATATATATAAGACTATTCAAGGAGATCCAACAAGTTCATTCTGAAGGAAATCAGCCCTGGGATTTCTTTGGAAGGAATGATGCTAAAGCTGAAACCAGTACTTTGGCCACCTCATAAGAAGAGTTGACTCATTGGAAAAGAGTCTGATGCTGGGAGGGATTGGGGGCAGGAGAAGAAGGGGACGACAGAGGATGAGATGGCTGGACGACATCACCGACCCAATGGACGTGAGTCTGAGTGAACTCCGGGAGTTGGTGATGGACAGGGAGGCCTGGTGTGCTGCAATTCTTGGGGTCGCAAAGAGTCGGACATGACTGAGCGACTGAACTGACTGACTGACTGATTCATTTTCCAGAACAAATGCTCATTGGGTAAAATCAGGTATAAAAATCACTAGAGTTGACTACAGGCTAAATATTAAATGATACAATGGCAACATGTTTCATCTGATTCAAATTAACTGTTAAGTTATATGATGACACATTTGTTGTTAAAAAATATATTTCTCTTGGTGGATACAGTTAACAAATATAATTCAATTGAGGCATTGTATGGAAACTAATTTGCATTGACAAGCTGATACTAGAATAATCAAAGTTGAAAGGATGATAGTTTGATTTTATTGTATGTTTTATAATATATATTTTCTATATTATATATTCTAATAAATATACACACATATTCTAATAAATATATGTATATACTGCTAATATCATTTTATTCAAAATAATTGCCCCAAATTTTGAAACAGTGTTCCATAATCATTTGTTCAATATTGAATAAATTAATATGTTTTAACTAGATTTATATGTAGCTTTCTCCCTTTATTTGATACAATAAGCTAAGCCCATGTGCCACAATTACTGAGCCCATGCTGTAGAGTCCACGAACCACAACTACTGAGCCTGAGTGCTGCAACTACTGAAGCCTGAGCACCTAGAGCCCATGCTCTGCAACAAGAGAAACCACCACAATAAGAAGCATGCCCCTCAACGAAGCTTTGCTTATTGCAACTTGAGGAGGCCTGCACCCAAAAACAAAGTACCAGTGAAGCAAAAAATAAGTAAATTAATTATTTTTGAGAAGCTCTTTTAAAAAAATTAAGAACTTTCCATATTTTAAGGATAGAGATTAAAATGCTAAATAAAATATTGGCAAATCTGATTCAAAAATATATTAAAAGAATAATAATTGTCCTTAAACAAGTTTTAGCCAAGAAGGTCAGGATTTTTTTACTTTAGAAAACCTAGCAATATTAACAAGTTAAAGCAGAAAATATGATATACAAAGTTATACAGGAAAAGCATTTTATATAATTTATATTAATTCATAATACAAAACAATGAGCAGCAGTAATGACAGTGAAATATACTCAGCCAGTACTAAGTAGAATGTACACTGATAAAAGGTATATGTCAAATTGCACTGTGAACCTCAAACTTGGAAAAAGATCAAGTTTCTCAGCTGCATTTTTCCTCAGAGCTGTACAAGAAGTTGAAGTGAAAGTCGTTCAGTCGAGTCTGATTCTTTGTGACCCCATGGACTGTGGCCAACCAGGCTCCTCTGTTCATGGAATTCTCCAGGCAAGAATACTAGAGTGGGTAGCTGTTCCTTTCTCCAGGATATCTTCGCAACTCAGGGATCAAACCCAGGTCTCCCACATTGCAGGCAGATTCTTTACCAGCTGAACCACCAGGGAAGCCCAAGAAAACTTAAGTGGATGGTCTATCTGTTCTCCAGCGGATCTTCCTGACCGAGGTCTCCTGCATTGTAGGTGGATTCTTTACCAGCTGAGCTACCAGTCACAAGAAATTACAGCATAAGAAAAACAAAAGGATGATAAAAGTTTCAGAAGAAATTATAAAAAATTTTTAACTTTGTTATTTGTCTACACGTAAATCCAATGGATTAAGACATTAGAATATAAGAATTCTCCAAATTTGTTAGCTGTAAGTTCATTGCATAGATATCAACAGCATTACTGTAACTAGTTATGTTACCAAGTCCAAGCTTGCTCTGCTTGCTGCAAGATAAATCAATGATTCTGAGACAAGGTGTTGGAACCAGGAAGGGACTTTATTCAGGAGCTGGCTGACCAAGAAGATGGCAGGCTAGCCCCTCAAATTAACCATCTTGTTGGGGATGGGATATCAGATTATTTTATGGATCAGAGATAGGGAGAAGTGAGGAAACAAAGTAAAAAAGACCATTTAATTCCCGAAAATATCTCCTAGAATGGCAAGCCTCAGGTAGGGGGATGTGTTAGTTTCACTTCCTTATAGTCTTTTCATGGGTGATGTGAAATGGAGTATCTCCTGTCATATTAACAAAGATGTCATATCTATTTGTGATTCCAGCCTCCCCAAATGTGAATTTCTGGGCTGCATAGGTAAGAAGCAGGCAGGCATTGGGTGCTGCACCATTTGCAACACAAAAATCAAGAATGTCACAGTCCTTCACAGGTAGGCTGGGTCAGGTTATTCTCTCTGAGGCAGGTTATTATGTATGCTTATAATAACAAAAGCAGCAAAATAAGGGTTAAAGTCACAGAAGCAGAAGCAGTGTAAATACAAAATTAACCCTTCCCAGTTACAGTCATAGCAACTATAGAAACTATATAGAAACTATAAAACTATACAAACTATAAAACAATACAGAAACTCTAGAAACTCTATAGAAACTATAGAAAACTATAAAAGAATCTTTACAAAACAGACATTATATCCTGGCCATAATCCTGTGGCCAGGATTTAATATAGTCAGTTCAATTCAATTCAGTCGCTCAGTCGTGTCCGACTCTTTGCGACCCCATGAATTGCAGCACGCCAGGCCTCCCTGTCCAATATCAACTCCCAGAGTTCACTCAGACTCATGTCCATTGAGTCAGTGATGCCATCCAGCCATCTCATCCTCTGTCATCCCCTTCTTCTCCTGCCCCCAATCCCTCCCAGCATCAGAGTCTTTTCCAATGAGTCAACTCTTCACATGAGGTGGCCAAAGTACTGGTTTCAGCTTTAGCATCACTCCTTCCAAAGAACACCCAGAGTTGATCTCCTTTAGATCCAACATCCAGGTTGGATCTCCTTGCAGTCCAAGGGACTCTCAAGAGTCTTCTCCAACACCACAGTTGAAAAGTGTCAATTCTTCGGCGCTCAGCTTTCTTCGCAGTCCAACTCTTACATCCATACATGACTACTGGAAAAACCATAGCCAGAGGCTTTTTAATTCCTTTTCACTTTCTGCCATAAGGATTTAATATAAGAAAATCATAAAGAAAAAACTGAATAAGTGGAGTGAAATATAAGATACTATGAAATGAAAGATTCAAAGATATAAAGACATAATAGTAACTCCATATCACTCTATAAATCTAATTCCAATAAAAATTTCAAGATAATATTTAACAAAGTCATTAGCAAAATTCAGAAAATTCTGAATATATATATATATACACACACACACTTATCTCACATACATATTTATTATTATTAAAAATAATTAAAAGAATTTGAACTTATTATAGCAGTAAAGGGCTTCCCTGGTATCTCAGATGATAAAGAATCTGCCTGCAGTGCAGGAGACTCAGGTTCAATCCCTGGGTCAAGAAGATCCCCTGATGAAGGAAATGGCAACCCATTCTAGTATTCTTGCCTAGAAAATCCCATGGATGGAGGAGCCTGGCAGGCTACAGTTCATGGGGTCACAAAGAATTGACACAACTGAGCGACTTCACTTTCACTTTCTATAGAGATTAGAAAAATATGCCAGTGGAACAAACTATAGAGTCCAGAAGCAGCTACATTTCTATATGATATGGATTACATAGAAGGTCAGAGAAGAAAAGATGAATGGACTTTATATTATATGATGCTAGAACAACTCATTTTCCATATGGAAAAAAATTGTAGCTCAACTTCAAGCCATCTTAAACAATAAGTGTCAAGTGGCCAACAGAAATAAACATTAACCATAAAACTTCAAAATGATAAAAAAAAAAAAAAGAAGAGCATACTCTCTTGGCTTTCAATTGAAGGAGATTTTTTTTAAACAAGGCCCCCAAAAAATCACATATCACAAAGGAAAGGAAATTTCACTAGATCAAAATAGAAATTTCTATACAATATAAAAATGAGTAAGATAAAAATCAATTAATTACAAAATTTCATAGACCTATGTTCACAGATACACCAATGAGTGCAGATAACACTGATGAAATCCAACCATGTTGCCTGGATTGCAACAATGTCAATTTCCTGGTTGTGATATTGCACTAGAATTATGCAAGATGTTAGCTCTTGGGTTATCTGGGTGAAGTGTACCTGGAATCTGCTCTGTGATTTTGCTTTTCGACACCTGTGACTCTACAGTTATTGCAAAATAAATAACATTCTTAAAACTTGGGGGAAAATGATGTTTGTGGCATAAAGGAAAAGATATTGACATCTAAAATAAAGACATCCTAAACTTCAATATTCTTAAACTTCAATATTCCTAAGCTTCAATTCCTAAACTTCAATAAGGATTTTTTTTTTCTTTTAAATAAAGAGACAAAGAAAGAAGGGACTTGAAGGGGGAAAGGCCGGTGAAATAAAAGGAAGGAAAGGAAAGAACAAGAAGAGAAACAGGGCAAAGGTATCAGTTTAACAAATAGAAAAATTAGAATATATCTAAAGATTCTCAGACTCATTAGTAATTAGAGAAATGCACTAATAGTAATAATGAGATTGCAATTTTCTTTATTTACACTTGCAAAAACGAAAGAGCTTTAGAGAATTAAGCACGGCTGAATTGGAGATAAAAGGGCTCTCCTATGATGCTGGTAAGAGAATAAACAGAAACAGCTACTGTGCAGGTGATTCAACAACCAGCTTTACAGGTGACTATGATCCAAAATCCTCTTAGCTCCAGCAACTGGACATCCGTGATCCAGGCAAACAGGTACTGAGGTTTCCTTGGTGGCCATACCACTTGTTCTTACTCCTCACAAGGTGATGTTATTCTAGGTGTCCTGGTTTGCTGGTGTTTCTGACACTGTACACTGACCCCGTGGCAACCTTACTTCTGTCTGGGGCAAAATGATATAATATGTATTTGCTTGAAGACAGTTTTGCAAAAAGCAGAAAAAATATATAAGAAAGAAATTTATGCCTGGTCTCAAAGAGTCAAACATGACTTAGCAACTAAACAGCAGCAGCAGCAGCATAGTGGTCTCAGGTTCAGAAAATCTCATCCAAAATTTAGCCAGTGTGTTGTCTTTTCTCCAGTCACAGTTACCCTATGGACTGTTGCCCACCAGGCTACTCCGTCCATGGGATTCCCAGGCAAAAATACTGGAATAAGTTGCCATTTCCTTCTCCAGGGGATCTTCTCAGCCCAATGATCAAACCTCCAACTTCTGCATTGGCAAGAAGATTATTTACCATTGAGCCACCTATATATGTATATATACATATATATGTTTGTATATATAATGTATATTTACAATTAAATACTATTCAACTGTAGTATGAATACTACTTACTATACTATAATAAAAATAAAATTTTGCTGTTTACAAGAGCATAGGTGGACCTTGAGGTCATTATGCTAAGTTAAAAAACCAGACAGAGACAAATACCTTATTATCTCACTTACTTGTGGAATCTAAAAATAAACAAAACAACAACTACAAAAGTGAACTCATCGACACAGAGAACAGATTGGTGGCAGCCAGAAGCAGGGGTTAGAGTCTGAGGAAAAATGCCTGAAGGCAGTCAAAAACAAAAAAACAAATTTCCAGTTATAGGATACATATATCATGGGGTGCAATGTGCAACATGGTGACTATAGTTTAAAATACTGTAAAAAGAAGGCATAATCTTCTTAGCAGAGACATTTACTTTGTAACTGGACAAAAAAGGGGTTAAATCCCATTGCAGTGTCCACATTTCTTCCAGCTCATATCATGATAGACAGTTTCCTCCTCCCACCAAGAGCTGTAAACCCTTTGAAGTGAAAAACACAGAGAGAAGCTGGCATTACAAGAACAAACCAGTTAGAAAATGGAGGGTGGAGGTGAGAACAGAAAGATAGAAACATGAAATTCCCTGTGCTTATTCTTTTAAAGCTCATGGCTAGTTCTCTCCCAAAGCATCTGTTATTGGTGGCTGTCCAACATGAGTCCATCCCAAAGGCCTATCCTTACCACTCCTGACAGGATTAGATAGAACAGGAACCAGTCACTTTCCATAGATAAGCCCACCGTTGACCCATTTGACTATCTGTTCCCACAATTTATTCTGAGCCAACAGATCAAAGATAGTAAATACCATGTTACCAGTCATGGTTCTTTAATAATAACAAGTAAAATACTTCCCCAGTGAAAATTTGATCATCCCAAAAAAAGATTCCGTGCCCTTGGACAATGCATTTAACTTTACTCTGCCTCAGGGTCCTCACATACAAAATAGAAAATAATAATATCCCACCTCATAGAATAATTATATAAGGTAAGCAAATTGAAATACCTAATGTGTTTAGAACAACATCTGGGATATTTTAAGCAACATATCAGGATTCATTATTATATTTGCAATTATATCTGCCCCCAAAATAGAAGCTGACCATGTTGGCCTTTGAGCTTCGCTGGTAGCTCAGATGGTAAAGAATCTTCCTCAATACTGAAGACCTGGGTCAAGAAGATCCTCTGGAGAAGGGAATGGTTACCCACTTCAGTACTTTTTTTTTTTTTTAGTTGAAGGCTAATTACTTTACAATAATGTGGTGGTTTTTCCCATACATCAACATGAATCAGCCACAGGTATACATGTGTCCCCCTATCTTGAACTCCCCTTCCACCCTCCTCCCCACTCCATCCCTCTGGGTTGTCCCAAGCACTGGCTTTGAGTGCCCTGCTTCATGCATCTGCATCGAACTTGCACTGCCTGGAGAATTCCGTGGACAGAGGAGCCTGGTTATCTACAGTCCATGGGGTCTCAAAGAATCAGATACGATTGAGCGACTAACACTTTCACTTCACTTTCATATTGGCCTTCATGTTTCATATCAGCTCTTCCTGTTTCTGCATGCTAGCAGAAATCTAGAGAAAATATTTTTTCATTGATTCATGCATTTGCATTTATACAGGCTGATGTAAGACATGGTTATAGGCAACCAAAATCCTCATTCTGATGTAAAAGAGCAAGTTTCTGTGAGATGGTTTTGCAAAGCACAGGACTGAAGGATAAGGGAAGGCCACTCTGAGATTTGACTACTAAGCCAAGATCTGAAGGATAATGAAGTTTTAATCAACACAGAGGAGTGGCTGGAAGGCAGTCAGTAGAGAATTTTAAACAGAAAAGTTACCAGAGCATAGTCCTTATAGAGGAAGGGACAGGAAATGACTGAAGACTGGAAGGTAGCTAGCCCATGAGACCGATACAACTGAGGGGTCTGGAGACCCACAAAACTTGGCCCCAGAGCACAAAGAAACTGGTGACCCATTGGCTGCAAACAGTTTGTGGTGGTGCCTCAGAGTTAGAGCATGTGTCCTAACAGGTAAGAATTTAGCTGAACTGGGTGTTATCCATAAAACTTGATGAAACAGGAAATCTGAGAAAGCAAGAGTTTCATTAAAAAGAAAAAAGAAATTGTGTATCTATTCCAAATCCTGCCCATCAGGCACCAGGCAGGAAGCCAGGGTTCTGATATCTGTTTATACAATGTATGAGTTATCATTACACTGGTAAATTAAGTGATATGTTTGCTTTATTTCAAATCACTAAGTTTTATATTAGAGTGATATACTCTTACTGCTTTGCTTATCAAACCAGAAAATTCATCACACAAAGTCCATTTTTCACAGCACATCTAAATCCTTTTCTCTAGGCAACCCGCCTGGTCCGTGTTAATGCAATTCCTTTAGACATCACCGCCACGCTAGAAAATCAGAGCATGCCTTCAGGGGACACTGAGCACATCATGGTAATGGCTTTCTAAGATTATTTATTTTTCACAAAGCTGAAAAACTTGATACAAAATGTGTGTTATGGGACACTAAAGATATTTATCTCAAATTGAACACAACAGTTGTCTATTTATCCCATATGAAAGACTAGGTTCTTTCCTTAAACAACTCTTGAATAAAAAGAAAGCAAAGATTTAACTTTAATAACAAATCTTGATATTAAATGTATTATAAGTGTTGACACACAGAATTGACTCTATTCCATAACTGTCTCCAGGTACAGGAATATAAATTTAGGCAACATGTGTTGGTAAGTTGGTATTTGACATTTCTGAATTTTCCATATTTCCATTTTTGTTGAACTCAGTTTCTAATATATCAAGTTATTATTTTAACTAAAATATATAACCTAGATTAGAAATGATTGCTTATTAGTTATTATATCTTCAGAATAAGTCAATCCAGATCTCAAGAAAAAATACTTTTATTCCATAACAATTTTTTATTTTTGCTTATTCAACAAAAAGATTAATTAGGTATTAATTCTCATGGAATTGTTATTAGAGAGCAAGAAACATATCTAAAATGTTAATATAAAAAGAACATCTGAAACATTAGTAAGCAGATATTTTCTCCAGCATATTTCTTTCATTAGTGTGAATGAGATAGTCTTAGGTAGGAAAGCAAAGAGAATGTTTTGTGTAAATGTAACTACAGAAATACTTCAAAAAGGCACAAATGTCTTAAAAAACACATGAAAAACTGAATGGCAGGGTAATAAAAAACATGTAAATTTCATCATATGCCTTATATTTATATACCAAAGAGTTGATAGAAATATATTTATATTTGGGGTTTTGATTGTTTGGATTTTGAGAGATTAGAAAGTAATACAAAGTAATCAAGAAATATTAATTTTTTTTGTGATTCTCATGAAGTTGCTTAATAAGGAAACACTGAAATTTCTGCAGCTTCTATTAGACAGATAAGCTGATTATAGGTAGATATATAGAGATAGTAGGTGATAGACACATAGAGAGATTCCTTTCAGATGTATAGAATCATCTTCTTTGGAGGTAAAAATGAAAGTCCCTGGGTCAATGCCACCTTGAGCCAAGGCCAATATCCTGGTGGCCTATGTCATTCTCCTATCAACAGAGTGACCAATACAAGGCAACACAAAAGGGACAAGGGGGTTATCTCTGGTGCCCCTCAGAAGCTATTCATAGCAAAACCTCTGCTTAGCATGATTCACAGCTGAAAGAAGCTTACACCGAGCTTCCAAGTCTTCTCACTGGTATGTTGCTACAGTTTTGTCTTTCTTTCGGGTGATCCAACTCCCTTTTTTCTTGGCCAGTGCTCCCCACCTTTAAAGGGATTGCAGTAATGACAGGAGTTCTCCATTTTCCTCTATGGCCTGTTTCCTCTAGATCCTCTGTGGGTCCCAGCCCAGTGGTCCAGCTGGCAGAGAAGTGGCATCATTTCTAGTCCACAGGTTCCTCCGTGGATGCAGGCAGTCATGAACCTCAGCATCACCGTTCTCCATGTGCATCATGACTCAGCCTCCCAGAGGGCAGGGTTGCCTGGCAACCACTGCCAGTGACTGCTCAGATCATGATGTTGTTGACCTTGACTGGGTTGCCATTTCCTACTCCAGGGGATCATCCTGATCCAGGGATTGAACCATGTCTCTTGAGACTCCTGCATTTAGGTGAATTCTTAACCACTAGTACCACCTAAGAAGGTCAGAGTCTTATAGGCCCTTCCTTAAATGAGCACTGCCCCAACTTTACTAAGTTCTTTTCACTTTAGTTTTAGTTTGGCCAGTTTTCATTTTTCCTCTTCAGCAGCATTTTAAGGAACGTCTGATTTATCACTGAATCCCTGATTCTGGAGACTTTGAAATAGAAAAAGAGCTAAAGAACAGAAATATATTCACAGGATTGTTGAATAGGATGAAGGGTGAAGAATGTCTTTTTATTACTACATTCTTATTCATCAGTTTGCATTCATACAATATTCTTTCTATTCAAAAACATACTCAAGGATACATATGTATGTAAAAAAGTACATTCTTTAGGAATATATTCCTAGTGTATATATTTAAGAATAGATTTATAATAAGCATTCAGCAGTCAGAAAAATATATTCATGGAAAAACTTTATTGATAAAAAATAATCTCATTCACCAGCACATTCATATGGACAGATTTTTCTTATGTCCTACCAGCTTGCTTCTCACTTTTTTAGCTTTCAGCTACAGCTATAGGGAACTGTTGCAGATAAATTGGACATTCCTTAACATATATGTAGAAGGATATCATTCTATACATGAATATGAAGAAGTATAACATTCTTCATACTCATATGAAGAAAACATGAAAATGAGTCAACTTCAAACAGTGGAAAGAAACACATTCAGCAAATGAATTTTGAACAGATTGATCACTCCATAAACTGGCTTTGCCTTGTAGCCCAAATGTGAGTGTGTGGGAGCTGCTTCTTCAGCACTTGCCATGGCAGAGAGAGATGACTTCAAAGCAAAAACTAGGCATGGTTGGCCAGATGGGGATATGGCAAAGTCTTAAGTGTATGAAGCCCGCAAGAAGCTAAGGCAAGCTAAGTCAGGACTGAACTATGGTTGCTACCACTCAGTTGTTGCTATTGTTCTTTCACTAAGTGGTGTCTAAGTCTTTGAGACCCCATGGACTATAGCCTACCAGGCTCCCCTGTCCTTTACTAACTCCTGGAGTTTGCTCAAATTCATTTCCATTAAGTCAATGATGCTATCTAACCATCTCATCTTCTGCCACCCTCATCTCCTTTTGCCCTCAATCTTTCCTAGCACCAGGGTCTTTTCCAGTGAGTCAACTCTTCGCAACAGGTAGGCAAAAGTATTAGAGCTTCAGCTTCCGCATCAGTTCTTACAATGACTATGTAGGGTTGATTTCCTTTGGGAATGACTGGTTTGAGGTCCTTGCACGTCCAAGGGACTCTCAAGAGTCTTCTCTAGCACCACAATTCGAAAGCATCATTTCTTCAGTACATGGCCCAAGACCAAACAACAAAACATGGTGAAGTCTTGGATGCTGGAAGCTACCAGGGCACCCAGTGACCAGGATATGTCCCAGGAGACATTCTAGGACATAGTGAAAATAGAGGCTCCTCTCATGTCCACAACCTCAATAACCCATGGAAGATCTATATTCCTGCTTCAAACATGCACATAAGTGTTGGGAAGGAACACTGCCTTGAGTATGAACATTACTTCACTGCCTAAAGCAGTTTGTAATCAGAGCAGGCTAGAGATACATTGTATAGGCCATTTAGTTACTAACTATGATTGGACTGTTTCAAGTTATTAATTTTGGATTTTCTCCCTACCTAATTCATGGAGACTAAGATGACAAATCAATATTAGACAAAGTAATATGAGTTCTATTAGTTAACCCACTACACAAGCTTACCTGTATATCTTTCTGATGCCCTTAAGATGCCACATATTCCTCTAAACATGAGAAAAGATTCTTAAAGTAAAACCTGAATTAGTGCTTTCAGTGGAGGTTCACTGCTTATTTTAGAATTCCCCATTTCCTTCCAAGTCTAGGCTATGATTATTTAAATCAATTAAAATACTGCAAAATTCCACCCATCTCACATGCTAGGAAAGTAATGCTCAAAATTCTCCAAGCCAGACTTCAACAGTATGTGAAACATGAGCTTCCATTTGTTAAAGCTGGAATTATAAAAGGCAGAGGAATCAGAGATCAAATTGCTAACATGCATTGGATGATCAAAAACCCAAGAAACAGCTACTTCTGCTTTATTGACTATGCCAAAGCCTTTGACTATGTAGATCACAACAAACTGTGAAAAATTCTTAAAGAGATGGGAATACCAGAGCACCTTACCTGCCTCCGAGAAATCTGTATGTAGGTCAAGAAACAACAGTTAGAACCAGACATGGAACAACAGACTGGTTCCAAATAGGGAAAGGAGTACATCAAAGCTGTATACTGTCACCCTGCTTATTTAACTTATATGCAGAGTACATCATGTGAAATGCCAGGCTGGATGAGGCATGAACTGGAATCAAGATTGCCAGGAGAAATATCAATAACCTCAAATATGCAGATGATACCACCCTTGTGGCAGAAAGTGAAGAAAAACTAAAGAGCCTCTTGATGAAAGTGAAAAAGGAGAGTGAAAAAATTGGCTTAAAACTCAGAATTCAGGAAACTAAGATCATGGCATGCAGTCCCATCACTTCATGGCAAATAGATGGGGAAACAATGGAAACAGTGACAGACTTTATTTTGGGGGCCTTCAAAATTATTACAGATGATGACTGCAGCCATGTAATTAAAAGATGCCTGCTCCTTGGAAGAAAACTTACGACCAACCTAGATAGCATATTAAAAAGCAGAGGCATTACTTTGTCAACAAAGGTTCATCTAGTCAAATCTATGGTTTTTCCAGTAGTCATATATGGATGTGAGGGTTGGACTAGAAAGAAAGCCGAATCCCAAAGAATGATGCTTTTGAAATGTGATGTTTGAGAAGATTCCTGAGAGTCCCTTGAACAGTAAGAAGATCCAACCAGTCCATCCTAAAGGAAATTAGTCCTTAATATTCATTGGAAGGACTGATGCTGAAGCTGAAACTCCAATACTTTGGCCACTTGATGCAAAGAACTGGCTCTTTGGAAAAGACCTTGATGTTGGGAAAGAATGAAGGCAGGAGGAGAAGGGGATGACAGAGGATGAGATGATTGGATAGCATCACTGGTTTATTGGACACGAGTTTGAGCAAGCTCCAGAAGTTGGTGATGGACAGAGAAGCCTGGTGTAATGCAATCCATGGGGTCACAAAGAGTCAGACATGACCAAGTGACTAAACTGACTGAGATAATTTACTTATATTAAATATTAAATAATTTTCATTCCTACTATCTGCTGTGCTGGAAGCATGTAATTCTTTTCTATCTCACAGGTAGTCATAAAACAGGAGAAGCATTTTTTTAAAAAGGACTGCCGTTGATACTTTCTCTTTTGCTTGTTTTCTTTGCCTGAATGCTTCTTGGAATTTGAAAACAATGTTTTCAAGAAGTATTATATATCTTTATTGTAATACAATAAAGCTATGAAGATGTTTTGAAAAAGCATACAGAAACGTATAAAAATAATTAAGGTGATATCATGTACTCTCACACTGCGCTTTTCTACAACTATCATCGTGTCAACACTTTGAGGAAATGTGCACATTACCACACAGTTGTTAAGCAATTAGTGGTCCAACCTAAGATCAATACTTTATTGAGAAATACAATTGAACATCAACATTATCATTTTCACTGCTAATTGGTTCCATGTTGATAAAGTATGGTTGATATGACAGTAATAAAAGTGATCAATAGAACATGGTGACAAGATTGATTCTGTGTGTATCTGTCCTTTGTCAAATCAACCTTCAAAACTCTTGCACCATCTATTCTTCTTTGTTCAAGGGTGTAATCAACTAACTCTTATTTAAATCTGAATTCTTAAATATATTCAACATAACTTACATTTAGTTAGGTTCATTTGAAATATATTCCTGCATATGTTCACATTCAACAATTGCTATGTTATTTTTAAGAGTTATAAAATATCAGACATATTATGCAACAAGAAATACTCTCTATATAAAAGCATCTTAACCTCTGGAATATTTACTTTTATATCATTCACAGAAAATGGTTATTAATAAGTTTCTGATAAAAAATTTAAAACTGTTGTCTTCCTCATTATTTCATAATTTAGAATATGCATCCATATTTATACCAACTGCATAAAGCAATGTATAGTCATACACAGTATCTGTTTAAAGCAATGTCACTTCAATTTAAAATAAAAATTAAGCTTTATGGGCGGCACTAAAAAAAGAACAAAATTTATTTCCCTCATCTTGAATTCCTAAAGACTATTAAAAGCTTGAAGCATATCCTGAAGTTTAATCTGAACTGCATTAACTGAAACAACTGTGCTAAAAACAGAAAGTATATAGTGTTGTTCAGCTCTCGAAAGGCTGTGTAGATTTTCTCTTGGTCATTTCAATATTTATACACCACATAGGCTGCATTGATGTGAAAATCATGCTCTTTATCTTCTTGCCTTAAAGATGTGTGTGTGTGGGGGTGCACTTCACAAGTATATTTTGACTCATTGATTGATGAATACAGCCATTTTCATTTACCTATAATTCTCAAGACTCACAACCAGTGTTCACATCAAAAGAATGCAGCTACTTAGGAAGTAATTCTATTCAAAAGGAACTACTTTTATCTTCCTATCTATGATATTCCTTTTCTTACAGGACTTTTTTTTTTTTAAGGCAAAATTATTGTTCTCAGAGGGCTTCCCAGGTGGCTCAGATGATAAAGAATCCACCTGCAATGCAGAAAACCCAGGTGTGATCCTTCAGTCAGAAAGATTCCCTGGAGAAGGACATGGCAACCCACTCCAGTATTCTTGCCTGGAGAATTCCATGGACAGAGGAGCCTGGCAGGCAACAATCTGTGGGGTCACAAAGACACCACTGAGAGACTAACACTTTCGCTTTCTCATTGTTCTCAAAGGAATACAAAAGGAACACGTTGCAGAGATTTATTTAGTTCATTAATTAGGGAGTCAGCAGAATATAATAAGCAACTTGAAAAAGAATCCCCAAAGTGGACAATATAAAAAATATTAAGAATGCTGAAAGGAAAACTTCCTCCACAGGAAGGGGAGGAAAATCAATTGCATTTCACCAGACAATTCATGTGTATGTCTATGAACAAGAATCATTTGCATTGCTAAAGATATCTATAAATCACAGAATGTGTAATAGCTCAGAAGAATGAAGGAAAGAGGTAACGGCGAAGGAAGTGCTGTCAGGACACCCAATTCAAAGCCATTTACAATTTTCCTGACACTGCTCTTGTAACTATTTATCATCATGTTAGCATAAACGAATCACATTGTTTGGCTGCTTAAAGAGGTGATTCAATTTCTAAGAAAAATATCACTCAAATAAATGTGTTTTTTAAAAAGCCCTCTCATAAAGTCAAATATAAATTTATTTTTAAGAAATGCACATTCACTCATATAACTCAACAGGAAAATACCCAAACAATCTGATTTTAAAATAGGCAGATGAATGGGCAGAATGAATAGGCATTCTTCCAAAAACGACAAATAAATGGTCAACATGTCCATGAAAAGATGTTCAACCTCATGGGTCATCAGGGAATTGCAAATCACAACCACAGTGAGATGGAACCTCACACTTGTTAGAATGGCCATTATCAAAAGACAAGAGATAGTAAGTGTTGGAGAGGATGTAGAGAAAAGAGAACTTATGTGTATCATTGGTAGCAATGTAAATTTGAATTAGCCATTGTGGAAAGGAGTTTGGAAGTTTCTCAAAGATTAAAAGTAGAACTACCATATGATCTAGCAATTTTACTTATGGATATTTGATTTTTAAAAATGAAAACACTATTTCAAAATGATATTGATGCTCTTATATTAATTGCAGGTTTATTTCCAATAGCCAAGATATGTAAATAGCCAAAGAAAATGTGATACATGTATCATACAAATATATTAATTGGAATATTGTTCAGGCATAAAAAAGAAGGAAACCTTGCTATGTGTGACAACATGAGTAGCCTTTGAAAAAAGAAAGAGAAGAAACTCAAAGATATAGAGGACAAATTGGAAGTTGCCACAGGTTTTCTGATTTCAATGGCTTTTGTGTCCATTAATGTCACTAAGAAACTTTCCTCAGCATAGCATCCTATGATGGAGGGAAAGTGCATAGGTTGGAAACCTACTGAGGTCACGTTAAAGTAACAAGGCAGGGTGGGAGAGAAAACTCTCAGGTACTTAGTTTCTAAAGTCCATTTGTTATCAAGATTATAGACATTGTGTGTGCGTGTGAAAGTTGCTCAATCATGTCCAATTCTTTGTGACCCCATGGACTATACAGTACATGGAATTCTCCAGGCCAGAATACTGGAGTGGGTAGCTTTTCCCTTCTCCAGGTGATCTTCCCAACCCAGGGATAGAACCCAGGTCTCCTGCATTGCAGGCAGATTCTTTACCAGCTGAGCCAGAAGGGAACCCCAAGAATACTGGAGTGGGTAACCTATCCCTCTCCAGCAGATCTTCCTGACCCAGGAATCAAACCAGGGTCTCCTGTATTGCAGGCGGATTCTTTACCAACTGAGCTATTAGGGAAGACATAGACATTGGAGATCATCTACAGCTTCATGTCATCATCAATGATTTCCCAGACTAACTTCCAACAGACCTGGTCTGAATATTTTGGGAAATCTGTCTCACCAGATGTCATAGGCTTCACATAATACTATACATAGAAAATCCTAAAGTTGCTACCAGCAAACTACTAAAGCTCATCAATGAATTTGGTAATTCACTATATACTATAATGAATTTGGTAATCCTATATACTCACAATGAAAGCTTAGAAGGAGAAATTAAGGAAACAATTCCATTTACCATTGCAAAATCAAGAAAAACCCCTAGGAATAAACCTACTAAATGAGGCAAAAGACCTGGACTCATAAAAATATAAGACACTGATGAAAGAAATCAAAGATAACCCAAACAGATGGAGAGATAAACTGTGTTTTTGGATTGGAAGAATCAATATTGTGAACTTGACTACACTACCCAAAGCAATCTACAGATTCAGTGCAATCCTGATCAATTACCAATGGCATTTCTCACAGAGTTTGAACAAAAAAAAAAATGTACAATTTATATAGAACACAAAAGATTCTAACTAGCCAAAACAACAATGAGAAAGAAAAGTGGAACTGTAGGAATCAGACTCCCTAATTTCAAATGTGATCTTCAAATGCCATGCTTCAATTTTGGGAAATCTTTACTTCCCAGTCACCAGATGATGAACCGTCAAGAGTTTGGTGCTTTTTATTTTAAGTGTAGTTTGTGAATCCAAGAGTCTGTTCCCTGGAGTTTGGCAGTGAAATGATTGGTTAGCTGTACCTGATAGGGGCCTTTCCGACAAGAGAGTCCTTCTTCAGATCATTCTTCCAATGGACAAAATCTCCAGGTTGCAAGATTCGTGATGCTTAAGTACTTCATCTTCAGAAAGCACACTTTGAAAACATTGCTATACAAAAGCAAGATTATTTTTAGTAGAAGCAATTAGACCTTTGCAATATTGGAGTTCAGTTCAGTCACTCAGTCATGTCTGACTCTTTGTGACCCCATGAATCGCAGTACTCCAGGCCTCCCTGTCTATCACCAACTCCCGGAGTTCACTCAGACTCATGCCCATCGAGTCAGTGATACCATCCAGTCATCTCATCCTCTGTCATCTCCTTCTCCTCTGGCCCCCAATCCTTCCCAGCATCAGAGTGTTTTCCAATGAGTCAACTCTTCGCATGAGGTGGCCAAAGTACTGGAGCTTCAGCTTTAGCATCATTCCTTCCAAAGAAATCAGTTTTGGGTCAAAAAAAGCAGGAGCCAAGAGCATTGGGTGTCCTGGGATTATGTCAGAGGGTAAGAGTTCATGAGTTCAGAAACAGGTAGATCTGAGATTTAGGAGACACAGAAACACTGCTTTTGGCCAAGGTAATTGACAAATTTTGTCAACTGAGTCTTAATATGCTAGTGTGTTCAACTAAGCCAGAAGACTGAGGATGGCAAGCACAGTGAAAATGTAAAAGAAGCCAAAGAGCACAGACTTGTTGAAACACCTGACAAATAAAATGAGTTCCTTGGTTACTATGAAGTTTGAGAGGAATTCCCCAGGCAGGGATAATCTTTTCCAAAAAGACCTTAGCTCCAGAAGTTGCAGTTCAGTTCAGATCAATTCAGTCACTCAGTCGTGTCCAATTCTTTGCTACACCATGGACTGCAGCACACTAGGCTTCCCTGTCCATCACCAACTCCCTGAGCTTACTCAAACTCATGTCCGTTGAGTCATAATGCCATTCAACCATCTCATCCTGTCATCCTCTTCTCCTCCTGCCTTCAGTCTGTCCTAGCATCAGGGTCTTTTCCAATGAGCCAGTTCTTCGCATCAGGTGGCCAAAGTATTGGAGTTTCAGCTTCAGCATCAGTCCTTCCAATGAATATTCAGGACTGATTTCCTTTAGGATGGACTGGTTGGATCGCCTTACTTTCCAAGGGACTCTCAAGAGTCTTCTCCAACACCACAGTACAAAAGCATCAGTTCTTTGGCACTCGGCTTTCTTCCTAGTTCAACTCTCACATCCATACATGACTACTGGAAAAATCATAGCTTTGACCAGATGGACTTTTGTTGGCAAAGTAATGTCTCTGCTTTTTAATATGCTGTCTAGGTTGGTAACAACTTTTCTTCTAAGGAGCAAGCGTCTTTTAATTTCATGGCTGTAGCTACCATCTACAGTGATTTTGGAGCCCCTCCAAAAAATAAAGCCTGTAACCGTTTCCATTGTTTCTCCATCTATTTGCCATGAAGTGATGGGACCAGATGCCATGATCTTCGTTTACTGAATGTTGAGTTTTAAGCCAATTTTTTCATCTCCCCTTTCATTTTCAACAAGAGGCTTTTTAGCTCCTCTTCACTTTCTGCCATAAGGGTGGTATCACCTGCATATCTGAGGTTATTGCTATTTCCCCCAGCAATCTTGATTCCAACTTGTGCTTTATCCAGTCCAGCATTTTTCATGATGTACTCTGCATAGTAGTTAAATTAGCAGAGTGACAATATACAGCCTTGACATTCTCCTTTCCCAATTTGGAACCAGTCTGTTGTTCCATGTCCAATTCTAACTGTTTCTTCTTGACCTACATACAGATTTCTCAAGAGGCAGGTAAGGTGCTATGGTATTCCCATCTTCTTTAAGAATTTTTCACAGTTTGTTGTGATCCACACAGTCTCAATCTAATGTGAAAACATATAGACATGGATACTTATATCCATGAAAGAGAAGTTGTATAAAATCCATTAGCCAGATTCCTAGTGGTCTAAATGGTGTATTGGAGCTTCCCTGGTGACTCAGGTGGTAAAGAATCCACCTGCAATGCAGGAAACTTAGGTTTGATACCTGGGTCAGGAAGATCCCCTGGAGAAGGGAACAGCTACCCACTCCAATATTCTTGCTTGAAGAATTCCATGGACAGAGTAGCCTGGCCGGCTACATACAACCATGGGATCACAAAGAGTCAGACACAACTAAGCCACTAACACTTACTTACAAATGGCACATTTAAGCAGTTTAGGATATTTTGGGATGACCGAGAGGAATGGAATGGGAGGGAGGCTTAGAAGGGAGTCTCAAGAGGGAGGGGATATATGTATACCTATAGCTGATTCATATTGTTGTACAACGGAAACTAACACAACATTGTAAAGCAATTATCCTCCAATTAAAAGAAAAATATCTGGGACTAATATAAACAGGGTTTTTTAGGTTGTATTTCAGACAAATAGGACAAGTAAGATAGGTACTTCTTTCTTGGTAAATTAATTTATTTATTTTAATTGGAGTCAAATTACTTTACAATATTGTAGTGGTTTTGCCATACACTGACATGAGTTGGCCCTATGTCCCCCATCCTGAACCCCCTTTCCACCTCCTTCCCCATCCTATCCCTCAAGGTTGTCCCAGTGCACATATATATACATGTTCCAATGCTATTCTCTCAAATCATCCCACCCTCGCCTTCTCCCACAGAGTAAAAAAGTCTGTTCTTTACATCCGTGTCTCTTTTGCTGTCTCACATATAGGGTCATCATTACCATCTTTCTAAATTCCATACATCTGCATTAATATACTGTATTGATANATATATACATGTTCCAATGCTATTCTCTCAAATCATCCCACCCTCGCCTTCTCCCACAGAGTAAAAAAGTCTGTTCTTTACATCCGTGTCTCTTTTGCTGTCTCACATATAGGGTCATCATTACCATCTTTCTAAATTCCATACATCTGCATTAATATACTGTATTGATATTTTTGTTTCTGACTTACTTCACTTTGTATAATAGGCTCCAGTTTCATCCACCTCATTAGAACTGATTCAAATGCATTCTTTTAAATAGCTGAGTAATATTCCATTGTATATATGTACCACAGCTTTCTTATTCATTCATCTGCCAATGGACATCTAGGTTGCTTCCATGTCCTAACTATTGTAAACAGTGCTGCCATGAACATTGGAGTACGCATGTCTCTTTCAATTCTGGTTTCCTCGGTGTGTATGACCAGCAGTGGGCTTGCTGGGTTGTATGGCATTTCTATTTCCAGTTTTTTTTTTAAGAAATATCCACCCTGTTCTCCATAGTGGTTGTACTAGTTTTCATTCCCACCAACAGTGTAAGAGGGTTCCCTTTTCTCTGCCCTCTCTCCAGTATTTATTGTTTGTAGATTTTTTGATAGCAGCCATGTTGACCAGCGTGAGATGGTACCAAATCGTGGTTTTGATTCGCATTTCTCTGATAATGAGTGATGTTGAGCATCTTTTCATGTGTTTGTTAGCTATCTGTATGTCTTCTTTGGAGAAATGTCTGTTTAGTTCTTTGGCCCATTTTTTCACTGGGTCGTTTTTTTTTTTTTCTGGAATCGAGCCTCATGTGCTGCTTGTATATTTTTAAGATTAATTCTTTGCCAGTTTCTTCGTTTGCTATTATTTTCTCCTATTCTGAAGGCTATCTTTTCACCTTGCTTATAGTTTCCTTCGTTGTGCAAATGCTTTTAAGTCTAATTAGGTCCCATTTGTTTGTTTTTTCTTTTATTTCCATACTCTTGGAGGTGAGTCATAGAGGATCCTGCTGTGATTTATGTCGGAGAGTCTTTTGCCTATGTTTTCCTCTAGGAGTTTTATAGTTTCTGGTCTTACATTTAGATTTTTAATCCATTTTGTGTTTATTTTTGTATATGGTGTTAGAAAGTGTTCTGGCTTCATTCTGTTACAAGTGGTTGATCAGTTTTCCCAGCACAAGAGATCATCTTTTTTCCATTGTGTATTCTTGCCTCCTTTGTCAAAATAAGGTGTCCATAGGTGCGTGGATTTATCTCTGGGCTTTCTATTTTGTTCCACTGGTGTATATTTCTATCTTGTGCTTGTACCATACTGTCTTGATGACTGAAGCTTTGTAGTATAGTCTGAAGTCAGGCAGGTTGATTCCTCCAGTTCCATTCTTCTTTCTCAAGGTTGCTTTGGCTATTTGTTTTTTGTTGTTGTTGCTTTGTTTTGTTTTTTCATACAAATTGTGAAATTATTTGTTCTAGTTCTCTGAAAAATACCATTGGTAACTTGATAGGGATGGCACTGAATCTATAGATTACTTTGGGTAGTGTACTCATTTTCAGTATGTTGATCCTTCTGATCCATGAACATGGTATATTTCTCCATCTATTAGTGTCCTCTTTGATTTCTTTCATCAGTGTTTTATAGTTTTCTATATATAGATCTTTTGTTTCTTTAGGTAGATTTTCTCCTAAATATTTTATTCTTTTTGTTGCAATGGTGAATGGGATTGTTTCCTTAATTTCTCTTTCTGTTTTCTCATTATTAGTATACAGGAATGCAAGGGATTTCTGTATGTTAATTTTATATCTTGCAACTTTACTATATTCATTGATTAGCTCTAACAATTTTCTGGTGGAGTCTTTAGGGTTTTCTATGTAGAGGATCAGTCATCTGCAAACAGTGAGAGTTTTACTTCTTCTTTTCCAGGCTGGATTCCTTTTATTCTCTTTTCTTCTCTGATTGCTGTGGTTAAAACTTCCAAAACTATGTTGAATAGTAGTGGTGAAATTGGTGAAAGTTGTCTCGTTCCTGACTTTAAGGGAAATTCTTTCAATTTTTCACCATTGAGGATAATGTTTGCTATGGGTTTATCATATATGAGTTTTATTATGTTGAGGTATGTTCCATCTATGCCTGCTTTCTGGAGTTTTTTTTTTTTTTAATCATAAATGGATGTTGAATTTTGTCAAAGGCTTTCTCTGCATCTGTTGAGATAATCATATGGTTTTATCTTTCAATTTGTTAATGGGGTGTATCACATTGATTGATTTATGAATATTGAAGAATCCTTGTATCCTTGGGATAAAGCCCACTTGATCATGATGTATGATCTTTTTAATATGTTGTTGGATTCTGTCTGCTAGAATTTTGTTGAAGATTTTTACATCTATGTTCATCAGTGATGTTGGCCTGTAGTTTTCTTATTTTTTTTTTTTGGTCACCTTTTTCTGGTTTTGCTATTAGGGTGACGGTGGTCTCATAGAATGAGTTTGGCAGTTTATCTTCCTCTGCAATTTTCTGGAAGAGTTTAACTAGGATAGGTGTTAGCTCTTCTCTAAAGTTTTGGTGAAATTCGCCTGTGAAGCCATCTGGTGCTGGGCTTTTGTTTGTTGGAAGATTTTTTATTACAGTTTCAATTCCTGTACATGTGATGGGTCTGTTAAGATTTTCTATTTCCTCCTGGTTCAGTTTTGGAATGTTATACTTTTCTAAGAATTTGTCCATTTCTTCCAAGTTGTCCATTTTATTGGCATATAGTTGCTGATAGTAGTCTCTTATGATCCTTTGTGTCTCTGTGTTGTCGTTGTGATTTCTCCATTTTCATTTCTAATTTTGCTGATTTCATTCTTCTCCCTTTTTTTTCTTGATGTGTCTGGCTAATGGTTTGTCTATTTATCTTCTCAAAGAACCAGCTTTTAGTTTTGTTGATTTTTGCTATAGTCTTGGTTGTTTCTTTTTCATTTACTTCTGCCCTAATTTTTATGATTTCTTTCCTTCTACTAATGCTGGGATTTTTCATTTCTTCTTTTTCTAGTTGCTTTAGGTATAAAGTTAGGTTATTTACTTGATTTTTCTCTTGTTTCTTGAGGTAAGCTTGTATTGCTATTAACCTTCCCCTTACCACTGCTTTTACTGAATCCCATAGGTTTTGGGTTATAGTGTTTTTATTTTCATTCACTTCTATGCATATGTTTATTTTTTTTTAATTTCTTCTGTGATTTGTTGGTTATGCAGAAGCGTGTTGCTTAGCATCCATACATTTGTATTTTTGATAGTGTTTTTCCTGTAGTTGACATCTAATCTAACTGCATTGTGATCAGAAAAGATGTTTGAAGTGATTTCAATTTTGTTGAATTTACCAAGGCTAGATTTATGGCCCAGGATGTGATCTATCCTGGAGAATGTTCCGTATGTGCTTGAGAAAAAGGTGAAATTCATAGTTTTGGGGTGAAATGTCCTATAGATATCAATTAGGTCTAACTGGTCCATTGCATCATTTCAATTTTGTGTTCCCTTGCTAATTTTCTGTTTGGTTGATCTATCTATAGATGTCAGTGGGGTATTTAAGTCTCCCACTATTATTATGTTACTGTTAATTTCCCCTTTCATACTTGTTGGCATTTGACTTACATATTGCAGTGCTTCTATGTTGGGTTAATATATATTTATAATTGTTATATCTTCTTCTTGGATTGATCCATTGATCATTATGTAGTGGCCTTCTTTATCTCTTTTCATGGCCTTTATTTCAAAGTTTATTTTATCTGATATGAGTGTTGCTATTCCTGCTTTCCTTTGGTTTCTATTTGCATGAAGTATCTTTTTCCAGCCCCTTCACTTCCAATCTGTGTGTGTCCATTGTTTTGAGGTGAATCTCTTGTAGATAGCATATATAGGGGTCTTGTTTTTGTATCCATTCAGCTAGTCCTTGTCTTTTGGTTGGGGCATTCAACCCATTTACATTTAAGTTAATTATTGATAAGTATGATCCCATTGCCATTTACTTTGTTGTTTTGGGTTTGAGTTTATATACCCTTTCTGTGTTTCCTGTCTAGAGAAGATCCTTTAGCATTTGTTGGAGAGCTGGTTTGGTGGTGCTGAATTCTCTCAGCTTTTGCTTGTCTGTAAAGCTTTTGATTTCTCCTTCATATTTGAATGGGATCCTTGCTGGGTATAATAATCTGGGTGGTAGGGTTTTTTTTTTTTTTTTTCATCACTTTAAGTATGTCCTGCCATTCCCTTCTGGCCTGAAGAGTTTCTGTTGAAAGATCAGCTGTTATCATTATAGAGATCCCCTTGTGTGTTATTTGTTGCTTTTTCCTTACTGCTTTTAATATTTGCTGTTTATGTTTGATCTTTGTTAATTTGATTAATATGTGTCTTGGGGTGTTTTGCCTTAGGTTTATACTGTTTTGGACTCTCTGGGTTTCTTGGCCTTAGGTGGCTAATTTCTACCCCATTTTAGGGAAGTTTTCAATTATTATTGCCTCAAGTATTTTCACATGGCCTTTCTTTTCATCTTCTTCTTCTGGAACTCCTGTGATTGAATGTTGGGGCACTTGATATTGTCCCAGAGGTCTCTGAGGTTGTCCTCATTTCTTTGAATTCCTTTTTTCTTTCTTTTTTTCCTCTCTGCTTCATTTATTTCCACCATTCTATCTTCCACCTCACTTGTCCTATCTTCTGCCTCAGTTATTCTATTGTTGGTTCCTTCCAGAGTGTTTTTAATCTCAGTTATTGCATTGTTCATCATAGATTGACATTTTTTTTTATTTCTTATAGGTCCTTGTTAAACATTTCTTGGATCTTCTCAGTCCTTGTCTCTAGTTGATTTATCTGTAACTCCATTTTGTTTTCAAGATTTTGGATTATCTTTTCTGTCATTATTCTGGATTCTTTTCCAGGTAGACTCCCTATCTCCTTCTCTTTGGTTTGGTTTGGTGGGCATTTATCATGTTTCTTTACCTGCTGAATATTTCTCTGCCTTTTCATTTGGTTTAGATTGCTGTGTTTGGGGTGGCCTTTCTGTATGCTGGAAGTTTGTGGTTCCTCTTTATTGTGGATGTTGCTGCCTGTGGTTGGGGTTGGACTAGAAGCTTGTCAAGGTTTCCTGGTTAGGGAAGCTTGTATCGGTGTTCTGGTGGGTGGAGCTGGATCTCTTCTCTCTAGGGCACAATGAAGTGTCCAGTAGTGAGTTTTGAGGTGTCTGTGGGTCTGGTGTGACTTTGGACAGCCTGTATTTTAATGCTCAGGGCTATGTTCCTGTGTTGCTGGAGAATTAGCATGGTATATCTTGCTCTGGAACTTTTTGGCTCTTGGGTGGAACTTGGTTTCATTGTAGGTATGGAAGCTTTTGGATTAGCTCTTGTGAATTAATTTTCCCTGGAGTTAGGAGTTTTCTGGTGTTCTCAAGTTTTGGATTTATGCCTCCTGCCTCTGGCTTTCAGTCTTATTCTTACAGTAGCCTCAAGACTTCTCCATCCATAAAGAACTGATGATAAAACCTCTGGGTTAATGGTGAAAAGATTCTCCACAGTGAGGGACACCCAGAGAGGTTTACAGAGTTACATGGAGAAGAAAAGAGGGAAGAGGAAGATAGAAGTGACCAGGAGGAGAAGAGGGGGAATGAAAAGGGGAGAGAGCAATCTAGCCAGTAATCAATTTCTTATCTGCTGTCTACAGTCTGGAACATCCAGAGAGGTTCATGGGGTTACATAGGGAAGAGAAGAGGGAGGAGGGAGATAGAGGTGACTAGGAAAAGAAGATGGGGAGTCAAAAGGAGAGAGACCAATCTAGCCAGTAATCACACCCCTAAGCAAAAATGGGTACTGAAGATTAGATTCTTAAAAGTATAAAATTGATAACAAATATCAAAAAGCAAAGATTAAAAATCTAGAGTAGAGGTTAGACTCTGAAAAATACAATATTAAAAATACAAAACAAAATCAATCATAAAAAGTATAAATATATATATATATAGGAAATTTGTTTTAAAAATAGGGTCTTTTTTTGCAAGGTAATAGTAGGTTATAAAAATGAAGATTAAAGGAGTAATGAAGAACTTAAAATTTTTAATTAAAAATTATAATAGTTAAATAGGCACTTTTTAATGTTTCTCCATCCATATTGATTCATGAATGCTTTTATTTTGTCAGCAAACCAATGGTTTAATGCATGTACAGTGGTGAGGGGTAGAAAGATTAGGTTCCCTGGTAGGACTATGCTATTACTAGGTCAGAATCAAATCTTTTGCTGAATTTCCAGTCTTGCTCTTCCTTTTCTGAGACCAGCTGGACTTCCATAGTCAATTTTTATGGTTATCATTTGTGTAAATACCCCTCCAGAAAATGGCAGAGGTTTGGCTGCTGTCAGTTCTTTTAAGGGCAGAATTCCTTGCAGAAATATCAGCAAGGTGATTTTCCTTAGCTTCCAGAGAGTCAAACATAATATGCTCCAGAATCTTAATAGCAGATAAAATGACAATGTAAAAATATTGCATCCAATAATTTCTGAACATAAGAGCCATTTTAAATTTAATTTTGATTGTAAGTAAGGAAGCCACATTGCTTCCTGAACATTGTAAATTCACGAAGTACTCCAAAAACATATATACTAAACTATCCATACACTGTGCTGTGCTCAGTTGATCCAGTCATGTCCAACTCTTTCTGACCCCATGAAATATTGGAGTGGGTTGCCATATCCTCCTCCGGGGGATCTTTCCAACACAAGGACTGAACTCACGTCTCCTGTGTCTCATTCATTGGCAGGCAGATTCTTTACCACTGAGCCACCTAGGAAGCCCCATTAGAGGGCTGAAGGCACCTCAAGCACCAATGTCCTGATGCCTTGCAACAATAGCAAAAACTAGGAGAGTTTTGTTTAGGAACTTTCATTCACTAGAGTAGAAGATTAAGAATCTTAGCAGTCTTTTTTTTAGGTAGCTCATCTAGGGTTGAGAACTGATTTTCCAAATTAACTAAATCTGGACTGGACATGGTTTCCCATTGTTTCCTGGTCATTTTTACTAGAAGGGAAAGGTCTCAGTTCAATCCATTAATAGAGTTAAAAGCCACCTGACTGAAATCAATTTCTGCAGGAAGAACATAATTTTCTTTAGAAACAATCAGGAAGTCTACAGCAGAAACTAACAAAGCAGTGTAATGCAACTCTACTCCACTAAAAAAAAAAAAAAAAAAAACTCAAGTCAATATAGTAGTCATGAACAGGTTCACCAGATTTTTGTGTGAAAAACTGAATTTTGTTCCAGTTATCAGGCTGTGAAAAAGCCCTGGGATTTGCCTGATGAAGTTAACTAGCACTGCCCAATCCTAATCATATAATCATGCTGGTCTCCAAGTTGTAAATCTAGATACCTTTCAAAATTTTCTGATGATCAATTTTCATTGAATGCTGGACCTGAGTTCCGCGGACAGACTTATGAATTAGCTGATATAAGTCAGGGAAACTAGGCTAGTAAGTGTGAATGACTATATTAAATTCCCCAGCAAATCTGTGAGGATCTTCAGTTCTTCTGAGAAAATCTTTGACTATGACTCACAGTTCAGCTTTAGTTCAGGAAATAAAAGAAATTAAGGGTTTAGCCTCTTGATCCTCAGAAGGTTTAATGTTAAAGAGACATGTTCTGATACGTTCAGAAGAAAAGGGAGTGGAAAGAGTTTTGGAGCAAAAGGAAAGTTTGATGAGAGAATTAGTATGGGGGAACTGAGGGTATAGATGAAGTGGCAGCAACATAGAAGAGAAGGAGGAAGATGACTGTGAGCCTTAGACAAAGAAGCCAAGGAAAGGGAGCATGAGCCTTTAGAAGCCATTTTATCTTTCTTTAATTGTTTGTTTGCCTCAGTTAATCTTAGAATCTTATTTTGCAGAGAGACAATTTCAGGCTCAGTAACATTTAGAAGCTGGTTTTTAAAGCTATGCTTATTCAATTTATTTTAAAAAACAAACTTAAGGATTTCAAAAGTTCCTCATAATGGTCATTGATATTCTAAATTGTCTTTGGTCAGGTCAGTCCATTTAGTTTGAAATGAACATGAGAAATAACTATGGCTTTCAAACATAAAAATCGGTCATGGTCCCTGGGGTGGGGAGGTGGGGGGGGGGGTCCACCCTCAAATATGTATATAACTAGAATCCAACTTCTCATAAGTTTTTCTCTAGAGTAAAAGAATAATTTTCAAACTGCCTGAACAACTCAAATAGCTCAAAAATAGCCTCCAGGCCTGATACCAGTCACTGTTCAAGGAGCAGTCTGATCTCAGAGGAACCAGGCTGAAACTGCTGAGCACAGCTCCAATAAAACAGCCCCTATTCCAAAGGGAATTTGGCCTAAGGCCAAACTGGCACAGTTCAATGAAATAGCCCCTGTTCCCAAAGGAATCGGCCAAAGATTAGTCAGGTCCAGTTGAAGCAATCTGATTTCAAAATCAGGTCAAAGTGCCAAATGAGTACTCACATACAGAACAAGATCAGAGAGGAAAAGACCTTAAAATAGATCTCAAATAAAACCAGAATTGCTTCAAAATGCAATGAGGGCAGAAGCTTGCATCCAGGAAAATGACTAATTCTCAGACCCCAGGGTTGACAAGAAAAGCAACGAGCAACAATGTGCTCAGTGTGAATACCGTACCTGTTTGCTCACCAGCCTTGAAGTGTTTGGGAATCCTCTGGATTCTAGTATGGGCCATCAGAATGTTGAACTACAACAGACTGAAAGTTATTTTTCCAGAAAAAAAAAAAAGTTTATTTGGGATTACTAAGAACTGCAATTTAAGATTACAACCACAGCAGACCATGTGCAAGTCTCCCAGAAAAAATGGGAGGAAACTCATATAGAGGGGAAGAGGAAGATGGGAGTCTGTAGGGAGAGAGCAATTGGCGAGGAGGAGGTGGTTAGGCTCTCTTTCCCCACACCACTCTAGTTCTACAGCTGGGATCATTTATGGCACTGTGCATGCACATTGTGGTATGGTCCTATATAAGCATTATCTGAAAAGCTCTAGGAGCATCAGGTCCAGTCCTGTTGAATTGCCTAGTCATTGGTGTTACTATATCAGCCATTAGAGAGTAAAGCATGTCTGCCTTGCCACAGTGGACAATGTCTGCATTTCCTAAGGCTCCCCACATCTTCTTCTCACCTTGCCTACCCTGGGTTCAGTGAACAATTAAATACAGCAAGACAATTGGCATAGTTGGCAGGATACAGCAAGACAGAGTGCTATAGTCAATACAGTACCTTGGAGGAACTGAGAGTTGGAAAACTGGCTTTTCATGGGCTGAGGTGTGACAGTCTCTCATTGGCTGAGCTCTTGCAGGGCAAAAAGAAGTATTTCTTACTGGTGGGCTCTGTTATCCTTGCAGAGTCTGAGAACTCTCCCTTTTGATATCCAATTTTGAGTCTTTGCCAAACTCAGGTGGTGGTGGCCAACCTCCTTACTCTAGCAAGCCCTGAGTAAATAGCCTTTTGTTGTTCTCATTGGATTGATGAATCTTAGAGGAGTTTAGCGGATGTGACTGTGTGTCTGTTTCTCTTGATCAGAGGGTTTGATCCTTTGCTATCTAAGGCCATGTCTAACTTATCTGGGTATTGTTAAGGCTTAGCACATGCCAGTTCAGTTCAGTCAGTCATCTCTAACTTTTTTTGACCCCATGGACTGTAACACTCCAGGCTTCCCTATCCATCACCAACTCCTGGAGCTTGCTCAACCCCATGTCGTTTGAGTTGGTGATACACTCCAGTCATCTTCTCCTCTGTCATCTCCTTTTCCTGCTGCCTTCAGCCTTTCCCAGCATCATGGTCTTTTCCAATAAATCAGTTCTTATCATCAGGTGATCAAAGTACATGCCAAGGCAGTGCTAAATAAATTTTGTTGAGTTATTGAATACACACATAATTGAGAATACAGAACTCTGTGTTCTTAAATCTTTTGGTTCCTGAACTAAGAGTAAGGAAACAATTTTCATTGGCCTGTTTTACCTAAATGAGGTAAAAGAAGATTAAAAAGAAGTGGGAAGTACAGAAGTTAACATTTTTTCTGGAGATGGATTTGGCTTCTCTGCCATGACACCAAGCTAATTCTTGGAGACAGAATTTTGGGTAAAGTAGAAAAGAATAGTTTTATTTGCCAGGCAAAGGGGGCAGAGGGCTAATGCCCTCAAAACCTGGAGGGAGTAGTGAGAGAATTTTTATACTAATGGTTCAAAAATGAAATCATCTCATAGACATTCTCCTGATAGGTTGGTGGTGAGGTAAATGGGAGTCAGCGTCATGAACCTTCTGGTTCCAACTGGTCTGAGGACTATGTGCTTGTGGGCAGCATATCATCATTAATGTTAACTTCTCCCACTTGATGGGGGTTTCAGTATCATCAAAACAGCCCAAAGGTACTGTTTTGTATATCCCTTGTTGGGGAACCAAGACCCTGCCCCAAGGCTGTGCTATGATTTCTCTTCACTGCTCCTCCCTTGTCTCAGCATCCCCTCCCTTCATCCAAGGTAAAGAGCAATGGCTGCGCTTTGCTGGAGCAGCCGTGAAGAGATATCCCACGCCCAGGGTAAGAGAAATCAAACTAAGATGGTAAGTGTTGCCAGAGGGCATCAGAGGNTGGGAGGGATTGGGGGCAGGAGGATTAGGGGACAACAGAGGATGAGATGGCTGGATGGCATCACTGACTTGGTGGACATGAGTCTAAGTGAACTCCGGGAGTTGGTGATGGACAGGGAGGCCTGGCATGCTGCAGTTCATGGGGTGGCAAAGAGTCGGACATGACTGAGTGACTGAACTGAACTGAAACTGCTTGTTACAGCTCAGGGAAGGTCTTGGAAGCTGAATGAAGCCTATTTCCTGTAATCAAAGAAATGAGTGACACAGGAAATCTTTCGTACCCAGGAGCCCACAGGGTTCTGCTTGGAATCATAATAGATAGAAGGGGGCAATTAATGTGACTTTTTCTATTATGTATACTGCAGGTACAGGTTTGATAAAGTGGTTTGGGGTCCTCTGTGAGGCAAACAATAGAGATGTAGATACATGCCTTGGAACAGGCTCACACACATGACAGTCTCAAGCTTAAGCTTCCTTAGCATCCAGGTGAATCTGTCTTTGGATCAGTTGATAGCAAAGGTCAGTTGTGAAACTGTGGCATGGCCCCCACAGCTGACAACTTCGGTGTCAGGAACTGCTAAAACTTTTAACTTGAGTTAAGCTTTAGCTTAATGGAAGCATATTAAAATTATTAAGACTGAGTAAAAATCGATTTGATTTGGGCAGCGTTTAGTCTAGCAGATAGAAAGGAGCTCTTAGGAGCTATACAAAATGAAAAATTTTTTAGGCAGAAGGAAGTGGAAACAAGTAAGTCATAGAAACAAACAAACAAACAAAGGCAGATTGGTTATTGCAGGGTGATAGGGCATGGCAGAGGGTTATCAGGTAGATTACTCCTAGTGCTGACTAGGCAGTTCCTGATTGATCAGTTTAACATTCCATTTCTGGGAGTGTTGAAACTTTAATTAAGATTGGTTTAATGAGACGAGTCTTAGCACAGCAACACCATTTTGAGTCTGTTGTGTTTTTACCCGAACACTGAGTTGCAATCTGGGATCCTGCTAAAAAAATATCTTAGGGGACAAAAGGAACAGCCATATCCTGAGCAGACGGCAATAAATAATTTGTTGAGCTCACTGGACTCCAATTCCAGTGCTATATTTAGAGTTAAGGTCCCAGAACTCTTTGTATTTTTCATTTTTATTTTTTATCATCTGGAAACTGCTCATTATACTTTACAAAATGTCTTGCCAGGCAATATTCTAAACTCTCCTTGTGTTATCTCAAATACAGAATATTCATCTGTGGTCTAAAAAGGAGTATTAGAATAGAAAAGGGCATTGAGAAACTGAATAAAGCTTCTGTAAATCCCAACTCCTAACTTGTAATTTTTCTAGCCATTCTTTTCATTGCTTCTTCACTGTGATAGCTCCAGAGCTCAGCTGCAAGGTTAACACTGCTTAGGGGAAGGTTTGTTTTCTTCTTTGTATCAACTGAGTTGTCTAATTACTTAGGTAAATCTCACAAACATAATTTTTTGGCATGATAAAGAGACGCACATGAAGCAAGGGCACACAAGAAAGAGAAATTTTTAAATGCCTTGTTTTGTTTAGGATTTTACCTCTACTCATAATTGCTCAAGGAATAGTTATGAAAAATACAGTCTAGGGGGCTTGTAGAAATTAAGTTCACCTGATTCTGCACTGAAATTTTAGCTGCAAAGTCTGAGATGTTTCCTTTATTTCATATATTTTGCATTTAGGCTTTTCATGCTGTTTTTTCACAATGACATGTGAAAAAAAATAAATTAGAACAGCTATGCTTATAATGAAGAGAAATTCCCCAAGCTCATAAATTTCTTCTCTGAATCCTTCCAGCCAGATGTTGATACTAAGCAGGGCCCTGTGGGGCTCCTAGCACAAATTCTGTGTCCCCCATTTCTTTGATTACCAGAAATAGCCTTCATTCAGCCTTCATGATCTTCCCTGAATTCCAATGAGCAGATGTAAGCAATTGGTAATTAGGGAATGGAGGGGATACAAGATCAGGGAGAAACAAACAGTCAAGAGAAACAAGAGTAAAACCTTGGGTCAAGGTCCTTTTTTCCCCTTGAAGGGATACACACACTCTATCTTTGAGCTGTTCTGCAGCTACTGAAGGGTTTCCCTGGTGGTGAAATGACAATGACCTGCCAACACAGGAGATGCAGGAGACGTGAGTTTGATCTCTAGGTCAGGAGGATCCCCTGGAGAAGGGAACGGCAACCCATTCCAGTATTCTTGCCTGGAAAAGCCCATGGACAGAGAAGCCTGGCAGGATCACATGGGGTTGAAAAGAGTTAGACGTAACTGAGCACACATCCACACAGGCTGCAGATACTGAAACCTCCTCCAAGTAGAAGTTAATGATTAATGATGGTTTTCTGCCCACAAGCGTGTAGACCCTGAGAAGTTGAAACCTGAAGTTTGCTCATGCTGACTCCTACTTGCCTCATCACCAATCAGAAGAATGAGCTGGTCACACTCTCTTTGAACCATTACTATAATGCTTCTCACTAACTTCTCCAAGTTGGGACACATAGTTTTTCAAGGCAGGAGTCCACTGTCTCCCCCTTTGCCTGGAAAAGTAATAAAGCTGGTCTTTTCTACTTTACCCAAAGCTCTGTCTCTGAGATTTGGTTTGTCACTGGTGACAGATAAGATGAGCTTTCACCATCAGTTTTGGCCCCCAACTTGGGACCAACACAGGGATGGTCTCAGGAGGGATATCCCTTGCCTTTTTTAGATGCCCTGAGGATTTCTCCATTACACCCTCTTTTGAGAGAGCAAAGGATTGGAGAATTCCTTCAGAGATCAGATCACTTGGGATCCTTGCTGGAAAGGCTGAGCCCCAGTTATAATCTGCCCACCATTCCAGCAACTGGAACTCTGAAGTGGAGTAGACTGCAGAAGAGAGACTACCCTAACAGTTGCCAAGGCTGTTTTTGTCTTGAGGACATTCCTCTCTTTCTAATACTTGGACCACTCTGGACATACTACACTGAAGAATTATTTTGCGGAAGCAGGAAAGTAGTGTTCTGGATGTCATGATATCTCTGCCAATATTTTGATAAGTCCCCAGGCATGTTCACTGAGGTCACTTGACTTGACTTGTTTGGAGAAACTCTGGATTTTCTGTTAGGAAGGTTAGAGGTGTCCAAGTGCAGAGCTTCCCAGAATGTCATGACTCCATAATTCCCCATGGGGTTGTGAACGACAGCACTCCTTCTCATTCACAGTGGTAACAATATACACTAACTATTGCCAACTAGGGAAGCCCTCCTAAACTTTGAGCCCAGAGTGTCTACTGAGGCTTCATTATGCTGGCATAACTGATTTATTCATTTTCCATGTGACTGAATTAAATCTTCATTCCCCTTTCCCTTCTCTGGAGGTCATGCTTACCACAGGGCCCAAAGAACCCACCCTAAATCACCTTGTTAGTAAAAACCATCAAATGTGGCTCCAGGAGGCAACCATGAATGAAAAAAATTGCTCTCATCACTCAGTAAATTATTAAAAGTTATTTTTAGAAGGGCATAAAGGCCATGCCTTTCTTTAAGAAAAGCCAAATTCCTTACCACGCATTTATGCTGTTTATTTTTATAACTTTAAGTAATAAATATACCTGTTTTTCTCATCTTTAATCCCCTAGAATCCCAGAAGGTGAGATGAGAAAGAACACAAGTACCTTTATTATCCCTTTAACTTTTTTTCTCTCTTCACACATTCCAACTTCTTTCAGCTATAGCTTAGGCTTTACTTAATCAAAATTTTTAACATATACTTTATAAGCATATGGTAATTATTTTTTCTGATCCAAACCAACTTATTAGTATTACAACTGCAAGTGAACATTCTTTGCTATATAGTCTCATCAAATATTCCTCTGTCAATCCAAGGTCATGGTTCCTGGGCTACTCAGAGAAAAATGCTTCTAGCACCAAGGTAAATTAGATTTTCCAATTTTCTACTACTTACTCAAAATTACGCTTCATTTTAATTTGCATCACATTTGAAGCACTGTTTTCTTTCTCAGATATTTTCCCTTCTGGAGTTTCTAATTGTTACTCCTTTTCTCTGGTTGACAAAAATTACTATGATTTCAAGACATCACAAAATCACTTTGCCTCTCAATCTGTTTTTGTTATATATTAACCACTTGATTTCTAAAGATGATCTTTCCAGAGAGGGCCCATCTTATCCTCATGTAACTTTGTTGTCTCAAAATTTTATGAGAATGTTGAGATTTTGAAACAACAAAATGATATCAGAGTTTTTTCATTCATTCTTAGAGTAGATAGAGATGGTTAGGGTATTGTTTGTGATGTGCTAGTCTTTTCTCAGTACACAAAAAGAATGGGAATTCCTTAACTATAACTGGTATCTAGAGTACAAGGCTTGTTGTTGTTTTTGTCACTAAATCATGTCCAACTCTTTGTGACCCCATAGACATTGTCACTTCTGTTGACTGAAATAAAAACACACAACATGAGAGCTGTGAGCTTCAGTTTTTCTTAGGCACTTACTGAATATTACAGCCCAAGGACAGCCTCTCAGATAGCTCTGAGGACTGCTCCAAAGATTTAGGGGGAGAGATCAGCATATAGTTGATTTTTGAGAAGGTGTATGTGCAATCAAACACAAATCTCTGTAGAAGGTACCTTAGTTAATGATTTTAGTGTTTTCTAAAATATAAAAGTGAAAGTGTTAGTCGCTCAGTCTTATCCAACTCTGTGGGACTCCATGGACTGTAGCTCACCAGGCTCCTCAGTCCATAGAATTCTCCAGGCAAGAATTCTGAAGTGGGTAGCCATTCCCTTCTCCAGGGAATCTTCCTGACCCAGGAATTGAACCCAGGTCTCCCACATGGCAGGCAAATTCTTTACCATCTGAGCCACAAGGCAAGCCCTAAGTATAGGAAGGTGAAAGAAACTGGGTTCATAAAATTTTCCCCTGAAAGTATCTATCTGAAGACCTGTTCTGCCTGTTTTCCCAGAGCACAGAGTACCTTTTTCCCGATCTTCACCTTGAACTCCTTTCAAGGTGTGAAAGTCAGCAGCTGCAGTAGCTAATGACTCAATCCTTGTCGAGCTTGATGGCAAGTGTCACTCTTTAGTTGGCACCTCTTAAATCAATCTCATATTTTCCAGGTTTGGCCTTTTATTATTTTTGTTCACAATGAGAGAAACTGGGCAAGTGACTCAACTTTATCTTCCAGCTCAACTAGTAGAGTCATGTTTAAATATATTTTTCCAATGAAATTCTAATTTCTAATCATTTTCATTTTCTTAATATCTTATTTGAGAAAGTATTTTTGTATATTAAATATTTCCTTGAATCACTTCAAGGATACTAATTAGAATTTTTAATAGCACAGTTCTTTCTGTTGCCTGAATAATTGATCTTTCCTTAGGGGATTGTTTTCTTTATTTTCCCTACTTTTATATTTCTCTTTCATCTTTTCTGCATATATCTAATTCTGGTTGTACATTTACTTATTTTTAGTCAGGATTGGAAATCAAATTGAGAAGAGAGGGATTGGAGTTACACTCGCCCAGCTCATCACAAGATTGAAATGCAGAAGAGGGCTGATGCAGATAATGGGGAGATATGGTCCCCAAGTCCCCTACCAGACTTGCCACTGAGTAATTATAAGTGGTGTGACCTGGTTTCCTTTGCTGTGCTAAAGGGAGAATTTTCCTCCAGAATCCTTTCTCCAAGTTATAAGACTGCTTGGAAACCTATTGATAGAGGCTGGACATAACAATAATAAGGCTTGCCTTAATTTTTCTGATTGAGGTTTCACCTCTTTGGAAATACTCCTTCTGAAAACCAAGACCATTTACATAGCCTATCTTACGGTCCACATTAATGTGACTTTACTACAGGGTCTTCATCAACATGGTTCCAAGAAACCTTTGATCAAGGTGATAAAGTTTGAAGTGAATTTTATATTGAATTCCAAGAGCTTCTTTGAATGACCCACTGATTCATTAAGTCATCCTGCAAATTCTGGATGGAGGTATCCCACTAGATTGCATCCCTCATCGTGTTGATGTTTATGCTACAGAAACTCAACTGTGGGGCCCCAATTACATGATCACCACTGTAAAAGGTAAATTCTTCTTTGAATACCTTTTCATGGACATATGTTCATGGCAGAACGAGAAGACACACACAGGGGTTCATTCTGCCATTTTCCATCACTCTATAAGTGATGACTCCAGAATTCATGAATTTTCCATAAGCTAAATTATACTTGTATTTTAAAAAGATAAACTTCTGTTTAAAGATGCCATTTTTCTAAACGTAATTTTCCAAGTTTACAGTTTCCAAAGCCTATATGTTAAAAAGTGATCCTATAACTTTTATGCAGTTTCATCCCACTGATTCATCCTGGAATCTCTTGGACCTGTGTGTTCTTTCTCTACTACTTTGCACCCTGCCATCTGCTTGAGAATAACCAGAGTGGATGATAGCAAATGAGTGCCTGTGCCTTCTGGCCAGTGAGGAGCTCAGACAGGAGAAGAGAGAGAGAAGGAGAGAGGTCTCCGTGTCATTTTCCCAGTTCTCTCTCTATGTGGTTGTCTCGAGCTGTGTCTCAACACAAGAGGTCACTATTGTTCTCAAGGTCACCTGTTCTATGGACTCTTCCTCTTTTCAGGTTCTGGTAATCTCTCCCCATGTGCCTTCTCACTAGGGGTTGTGGCAGTTTTACTGCTGCCAGTCTTGGGTCCCTGCACTATCCTTTGTGGCTCCCCTGAAGCCTACCCACACTTTGCAATTAGGTTCTTTGTAGGGTTTTTTTTTCCTTATTAAACTATTTTTTTAAACCTTTTATTTTGGGTTGGGTGTGTAACTGATTAACAATGTTGTGATAATTTCAGGTAAACACTCCTTGAAAAATCTTCCATGGTGTGTATCATCTGTTTCCTGTTGCCTATCTGACTAATACAGGAGCTTAGTCTGAAATAAAAAATACTGTTTATCCACAGGCACTAGCTGTGTGATGTATATAATGTATTTGTTAAATAATTATGATGTTTTTGTTCTACAGATCAGTAAATAATACCATATTTTTATATTTATTCAACTTTGATGTACATATCAATGCTGGACTAATGCATTTATTATTATATGATAAAATAATAATCCCCTAAGTATCTTAATATTGAAACAAAGGTCTTATCACTTGTACTATGTATGCTGAATCACAGAATGAACTGCTGCCATTACCTCACTGTCATAAAATTTCCATACTCAGGATCTGGGATTCTGAACTGTCTAACAAAGGCAAGAGCAATTAGAATTCTTAAGGTGCTCTTTACCATTATATGATACTCTAAAGGGATCAGATCTCTGCTGACAATCCCAAATTGAACCACAAGCCTCATTTTCCATCCCAGGATACTCTGTCAGCCCTTGCCATATACTGCTTAATTTTTCTTCAAAGAATTTATAGCTATCTGACATATTATATGTGTGTTTATTTCAATTTTATTATTCCCCTTACTGAAATGTAAGCCTCATAAGGTAAGAGGTTTTCTTTTGTTCCTAGTTCTATCTACAATTCTCACTAGAGTTCATATTGGTTCAAAAGTACCTGTTCAATAAAAGAATAATGGATGTGACTTTGGAGCTTAGAAATGAAATCTTAGATAGACAGATAGATGATAGATAGATAGATTTATTGTTATCAGCAAAGAAATGGTAATTGAAAGTTCAGCTATAAATCTGGTGACTCAGAGTATCTGTGCAAACTGAAGATAGAAATTGGAGAACAAAGAAGGCTGTACAGCTCCTGAAAATTAGAGACCAGAAAAGAAGAGGAAATTTAGAGAGTGATGTCATAGAAAATAACGTCATAAATGAAAATTTTGAGAATGAAATAGATGCTTAATTATTAAATGCAGCAGAAAGACCAGGCAAGATTAAAGAAATGTCCATTTGATATGATACTGCCTTGTTGAATATTGACTTGGCACAGTTCCCAAAGAGTTGCAAGATTTTTATGCACTATCTCAAAATCCCCTCCCTCAACTGTGCATACGGAGAAGGCAATGGCACCCCACTCCACTACTCTTGCCTGGAGTTGTTGTGAATGGGGAAGTTCTGGTCTAGGTCTACCTCCTGTTCTGTGTGTGGGAAACATGCCTTGGAAAAATATTTTCCAAGTCTATTTTCCAAGGTGAACAGACAACAAGTGGGGTCAGTTTGAAGTCTTCTCATGCTATGGATGGTGGTTTTGAGTACCAGTGAGACCTAGAGGCAAGAGAATGAGTAAGTCAGAGTAAAAATACATGTGAAGAGCAGACCCACAAGTCACTGCCAAATAGGCAGCAAGAAATACATGCTTATTCTTATAATACCTGAGGTTTGTGAGTGGTTTACTGCCACAGCGATGCTGATTAGTACACATTAATATGCCATATTCTCTTACTCAAATAACTATTCAAAAGCAGAAATGCAATCACCTAGAAAAGTAAAGGCCTGTTCTTAAAGGGTTCATTGCTAAGGCCCTGATGATCAGCATGTACCTGATATGATACCTTATCAGTCATTATTGATAATTCTAAGACCTATATATTAATGTGATAGTCTATAATAGGCATTTATGGAAGACACAGCACTCTGCAGAGGAAAATAAAAACATGTAAAGTATGATTTAAATTAATGAAAATATAGACTTCTACTCAGTTACAGTAAGACTGACTGGTCAACAGCAAAATCAGAAAAAAGCAGGTTTGCTCCTCACTCCTCATTCTTCCTTCAAACTCACTCTCTGTCCAAATGAACTTAACCAACTACCTCATGGCACCTCTAAGTAGCTGAGTTTTACTGGATAAAATTAGAAGATCTGAGTGACATCACTATAATTAATTCAGAACCACCTCAAATGAGCACTCAAAAGTGCCCAACGATCCTATATGTTGCTCTAATAAACTCTGTCTTCTATTAGTAAAGAAGACACTTTGATATATTGTGTATTTTTTTCAACTATCCCAACCCAATGTCATTTTTACCTACATGAGCTGTCCTTGGTCCACATTTTATGAGAAAAGACATTAGAAACTTTGTCATCTTTCCATCTATGTGTGCTCTTGCTGAGGTAGGAAATAGTGTGACTCTGGGCTGGATACATGGTGTTTGTCAAAGCGGAACTCTTAAGTCACTCAGTTGTGTCTGATTGCAGCCCCATGGACTGTAGCCTGCCAGGCTCCTCTCTCCATGGGATTTTCCAGGCAAGAATACTGGAGTGGCTAGCCATTCCCTTCTCTAGAGGACCTGCCTGAGCCAGGGATTAAACCCATGCTCTCCTGCATTGCAAACAGATTCTTTACCATCAGAGCCACTTTGTTAAGTAGCATGAAATTCATAAGCTTTGTTCTCACCCGAACACTCCAAGAACAAAGCTAGTGTCAAAAGCTAAGCTCTGCTAAAGCAGAGAAAAGGTGCACACTCCTGAGGCAAAGGAAGACTCCTTGTCTGTACATGTGCAGGAAGGCTTCTTGGGAGTCAAAAAGGGAGGGACCCTCATAATAATTGTGGACTTACACCCATCGGCCTTTGGGGTGGGACCCATCTTAGCAAAAAGTTGTTGGCACATCTTGAGAAGCATCCATGGACCAATCAGGTGTGAAGAAAGAAACAAGATAATTGGCCAAAGTAGACAAAGATCCTGAAGGACTGTCCTGTATAAGTGATTTAACTGTTTGCAGATGACATGATCTTCTACATAGAAAACCCTAAAGACTCCACCAGAAAATTACTAGAGCTAATCAATGAATGTAGTAAAGGTGCAGGATATAAAATCAACATACAGAAATCCCTTNGGGGGGGGGTGGGATTCGGAGTTCATGTACACTCGTGGCTGATTCATGTCAATGTATAGCAAAATGAATACAGTATTGTAAAGCAAAACAAACTAAAAAATACAAATTTAAACTTAAAAAAATAAAAAAGTGAAAGTGAAGTTGCTCAGTCATGTCTGACTCTTTGTGACCCCATGGATTGCAGCCCACCACCAGGCTCCTCCGTCCATGGGGTTTTCCAGGCAAGAATACTGGAATAGGTTACCATTTCCTTCTCCAGGAGATCTTCCCTACCCAGGGATTGAACCCTGGTCTCCCGCATTGTAGGCAGACGCTTTACTCTCTGAGCCACCAGGGAAGTCATGTGATTTAAATCACCTCCTTATTATGTTCTCATTCAAGATGCCTGTACTCTTCTGCAGGTGTGTATCTCTGCCTAGCTTCTGACTTACTGCACTCCTCCTCGTTATAGAAGATGCTTGTATTCTTTCCCTCTGGGTATGTGTCTCTGCCCTACTTCTGAGTTAGATAAACAAACTCTTTTCCTGTGTGTTCTCCCATACTTTGTGCTGTGTCTCTCATAATAAACTTCGTACCTATGTTTAGTTTTTGCTTCCTTGAAACATTCTTGCTTTCAGACAGGGGCAAGAGTCAGGGCCACTTTGCTTCTAGCCTCTAGCCCCTGGTGGTCTTGTCACTCGGGATTCCTAGTTTTCATCCAGGTTGCCCAAGTTTAATCCCTGGGCAGGGAACTAAGTAAGATCTCTTTTCAGGACTGCTCAACTGCAGAGATCATTACCTTCCTCTCCCTTTTCCCAACTTTTATTAATATTAAAGAAATTAATCTCACGTCAAAGCACAGTCCTATTAAATTCCACCATCGAGTGCATGACTCTCATCTCTCCTGACTTTTCAGGGAATATGTCCTGTTCAGTGCTCAATGACAGAGCATTGAGCATCTCCCATGTGCCATGAACTTTCTAGGACCTGAAAGAAACAGTGAACCAGACACTTGAGGCAAAAGAAGAATGATGCAAGTCTTGTACCTCAGTCACTCTATAGCTAGGACTGGTATTCACTGATGCAGAAAATACTGAGGAAGTCAGGACAGGGGGAGGGGAAAGCTAAGAGTTCCATTTGGGTGCTTTTGTATTTTAAGTTATCTATTTGACATACAAATGAACACATTTGTCTGGAGAAGTTCAAACTGAATTTATTGAGAGACACTGGAATTACATGCACAGAGAGCATAGCTACTTGAAAAGATTCACAAATGGCATTGAGGGCCTCTGACATTTCACAGTTACGTGAAGGGGACTCAGCAAGAAAACTTAGAAGGAGCAGCAAGAATCTAAGATGAAAACCAGAATCTGGTAAGCAAGTTGTTCTGGACTTGCTAAGTACAGATGATTTGAGAATTATCACTTAGAGTTTAGCATCTGTGGGACTAACCCAGATTTCAGATGATGGGTAATAATATTATTCAAGTGTTTCAAGATTTTTCCTAAAATCTCATTAATCCAGATTGCATCCAACAGGCATACTATAAATAATTTATAAGAATGGCTAATATTTGAGAGCTTAATTAGAAATTATAGTCCTTTACAATGCATGCTCTAGGAGCAGAGAAAGAATTTAAGATGTTGGAATACAAATCATTCATTAAGAAATAAAGTAGGCCAAGCTGTAATTAACACAGCCAATTGAATATATTCCATAAGTAATGACTTAGTCCAATAGCTAACCAGGGCAGTTACGCTAGTTAGAAATGTATATGTAATCTTTACTTTTAAATCTGAGTTTGTTGTTTAGATACTGCTCTATCTGACCAAATAATGCAAATTTTATAGTGCCTTGTAAGTAGAGAATAGCACTAAATAAATACTATAATCTGCTTATTTTAATTGATGAATTCCCTAAATTTTTGAAACCTGACTAAAATGGAAATATGTTAAATTTTGTTTTATTTACATAAAGAATGAGTGTAACACCAGCAAAAAATACATTTTATTTTTGCCATCAAACAAGATATTGCAGAAGGAGAGGAGAGGCCAAGATGACATAACAGGAAGGCCATGAGCTTCTCTCTTTTATGAACACACCAAAATGACAACTAGTTACAAAGATCTAGCAGAAATAAATGATGTAAAGAAAAGCTACAATGTAATGGGTAAGAGGAGAAATCACTCAAACCGAAGTGAAAAAAGAATTTTTTTAAAAAGTATGACTGGTTAACAGAACTCTGAGACAACACTGAGTCTACTAATATTCATATTAGCGATCCCAGAAGGAGAAAACAGAGAAAGAAACAAAGAATATTTTTGAAGACACACTAGCTAAAAACATTAAGTAAACGGACACCTGAATCCAGTAAACACAGAAAACTGAAAACATGATCAAGCCAAAGAGGGTCACATCAAGATACATTTTAATTAAAATGGCAAAAATTAAAGACAAAATATTAAAAGCAGTAAGGGAATATGATGTTATAAATCAATTATCATCAATAAAAATTTAATTTAAAAAAAAGCAGTAAGGGAAGTCACAAGCTACCTACAAGGGAACTCCCATTAGATTATCAACTGACTTATAAGCAAAAACGGCAAGCCAGCCCATGTCCCCCAAGTTCCTTGTTGGACCAGGGACACTGGCTTTGGTCTGCCCATTATCAACTCTGCCTGCATGTCTCTAGGCTTAAGTGTTACTGGCTTAGGCAGCTTTCAGGTGTTCTCACCTGCCCCTCTGATCAGAAGGGTACAGAAGACACTGTCCACAGCAAGTGGGGTTGTATCTCAGTTTCCTTCCCTGGGCCAGATGGAGAGGGGCAGCCATATCGCTACCATTTGGGAAGGACCAAGAGCTACTCTCAGCCTTGGCTATGAATTAATCTCCCTTCCTGTTTATAGCCACAGAAGCCTCCATGTCTAGTACTAGTTTTGCTCTGGGGTTGATTAACACTGCATACTCATTTCTTGGCTTTTGCACTGCTGATTACACAGCTTCCAGAGGATTTTACCAGTCCTTCTGGCCAGATGAGGCCAGAGACAGTCTCCTGAGTGGGTGGGGCTATGACTCAGCTCCATGCCAGTGTACGGGCAAACTAGGTTCCACGCTTGGCAAAATTCCTCCTTTGAAGATTTGAAGCAGGCAGATCTGTATCCTAATGAGCTCTCTGGTCAGTTTACCACCAAGCTGGTTCTGTACATGAGCAAACCCACTGGTTGGGATTACTATTTGGGCACCACAGGTATAGACTCAGTCTCCCAGGATCAATGTGCTGATTGTTGCAAGCCCTTACTTCTCTTTTCTGTCACAGTCAGATTCCCAGTGGTTGAGCTCTGTAGACCCATTTAATCCCTATGGGGCAAGACCAGAGTAGAAAGAAAATGAAAGACAACCAAAGTATTCGCTCAGTTGTGTCTGACTCTTTGTGACTCCATGGGCTATAGCCCACGAGTCTCCTCTATCCATGGAATTCTCCAGGCAAGAATACTGGAGTGAGCTGTCATTCCCTTATCCCGGGGAATGAACCTGCATCTGTTGCATCTCCTGCATTTGCAGGCAGGCTCTTTACCAATTGAGCCACCAGGGAAACTCAGGGCAGGGACTCTCACAAAGCAACCCACAGTGCTGGGGGTGCTGGTTGTCTCCTCAGGCTCTCTTTTCCCACTAGAGGAACAATAGGTTCAGGGTAGACCTCTGTGTGTGGTGCTGCCCTGTTCTGTGAGAAGCGCAACACAGTTAGTGTTCCTCTTAACTTTCTAACACTATTTGTCTTGGTCTCTGTGGTGCAGGGGGCCTTCAGCCTGTTTCTCATGTTCTAGGATTCTCTTTGTCTTATCTTGTTCATAAATAGTTGTTAACTGCTCCTCTTGCAATGGGGAGAGGAGTCAGGAACAACCTATATCTTCATCTTGGTGATGTCATTCCTGGAAGTTATTAAAGATAATTTTCCAAAAAGGAGAAAACCATGCTCTCATAAACATCTGAAATAAATGCTTAAAGGCTGTTTAACTCATTAATTAAATGAAGGAATCAAGTAGAATGCACAAGTAGAGACAGAACAGTTTTGTTTTTTAAATAAGGGGGCTTGTCCCTTCAGATATTCCATTTGCATGTCTAGAGGCAAGAATTACTCTGCATTGGTGACATTTACCTACAACTTGCAGAGTTGTAAAGTAACTCCTACAGAGTCAGCTTTAGATTACCCAGAAAGTTGTCCTATGCAGTCAATGCACACATTTTCCCTACACAACCCACACCTCAGAAATGCTCAGGAGTGAACCTAATTAGGATGCCATGTGGAATCTGCTGCCCTGCCTCTCCTCCTCTATCCCTTGGCTGAGGTATCAGCAGGTGGCCAGGGCAGCAGTGAGCAGGTGTGATATTGAGTAGGTTTTGTCTGCCTGCCCACCATGCTTTAAAGAGGACAGGCTGGTGCCTGCAGGGTATGAATCCTTCCACAGAGACCCTCCAAAATCTGTGAGAAGCTCCTGGGGTCCCTTCACATGACAGATGTTTGAACAATTCCAGATGGCACATCAGAAGAGTTTCTGCTTGTAGGTCTGGTCACTGATATGGAAGAAAATTCTAATTCTTTCAGATATCGATCTCTCAAAAGAAGGCACCATACAGTTTCTCCCAGCATAACATCCTCATGCTGAATAAAGAAAACTACAGAGTGGACTTCAGTGTGCAGAGAATATTAGCAGCAAGACATCAATGCAAATGCATGATACAGCTATAAACCGCAAATGATGATGTATAAAATATTCATATGCATGCAGATCACACAATGGCCTCAGAATGAGGAGTCTTTCATTCCCCAAGGTTTTATCACCAATGTCTAGGTCATGTGTTCAGAAGACATATTATAGGATTTTTTTTTAAATCAGAATTATTAACACATATATTCTGGGGGTGATGGGGGCATCAGTGTTAAAATTGTGCTTTACTTACCCTCTTCAGTACTGAGTTGCTAATCATTCTGTTAATAATGTTGAAACCAAGAAATAAAGGGGATTCATGAGAGAATGACTTTATCTGGATACCTATAGTTTTTCTGGAAGAAAATAAAATTATATGTTTTGCTGATGGCTAGGAAAATATCAGAAAGCATTCCAACAGAAAGGCTTTGTTCTAAATAAGCAGTGCCTTGTGATGAGGAAATTGATTAAACAAATCTATGTTTAAATGATTTTAAACTCAATTATGTAAATAAGCCTAAGTCAATAATATGAGGTCTAGAAATGTAACGTGACCATTCCCTTGATGGTGGTCAGAGTCACAGCCACATGGACACAATTCTGTTTGCAAGAGAAAATGGTTATTATGAACCCTGTTTTACAGACCAAATTTAAAATGTAAATTCCTTACCAGTAATTGTGAGACTGAGTCAGAGGGAAAGGAAACAAAGCAGCTTTCACCTGTTTATGAGAAAAAGAAAAAAGAATGAATTGGCATAAATCAGAAAACAAAGGGCAGGAAATCATTTTATAGTATTTTGTAGATGGGCAGCTTAGCACATGCTGTGCACTGCCTCTAATTCTCTGGCTTATATAATCACTGACCTATCAAAAAAGATGCAGGTAGCCCAGAAGGGAGATAACTTTCTCTCTTTCAGAGGAGACATGAACTTTCAAAATCAACAGCAACAGAAAGTTCTTTGCAGAACAGATGACAGTAAGAAATGATGCCAGGTATTTTGAAAGAAGTAGATGAAAAAAGATGGAAATAATTATCAGTTTCTCAGCCTTTTTGGTCTACCTTCTGGTTCTCCCCCCACATTTCTGTCCATCCTTCTGTGCTACATTTACCATCATTTCAGGTGGTTTCCATGTCTCATTAATGATGTTATTATCATGTGGATTCTCAGTAGCTTGAGAACTTGAGAAAAGAATCCTTCCAAATCATGCCCTGGCATCCCCACATTGGACATTTCAGGAATCACTCAGCTTCCTGCAGTCTTTACAGTCAATGACCTGGGCCATACACTTATGAATGCATAGAATTATTAATAATTTTAAAAACTATACTGCTGTGATGCCTTGAATTCAAACTATGCCTCACTGTATTTTGTCTTCATACTTAGCTCAGTTGGAAAACATCTATTGATTCTACCTACTACAATAAATTATAATTGCCTCTTTCTGTGTCTGTGTACAGTTCTTTACAAACTAAACTTCCACTAAATACAAATTATTAAGATATGTGCTTGAAGGTATAAAATAATGAATTCTATTGCATATGCCCTACTCATCCACCTTTAAACATATTCTTCAAAGAGCACGTGAATTGATAGAATAAACCAGGAATAACTCTAACACATAATTTGTGCTAGATCAGATGCCAGCTGATATTAAATAACAGGTGATGTTAAAAACCAGAAATATAACAAAATTAAATCTAACAGAGGAAATGTATTTTCCTAATTCATAGGAAAATACCATTCTTCAATGTTAGTAGCAGAGCACTTATGTCAATATCAGAAACTGTCAGAAACCAGGAGAAATAGAGCCGCTTATTTGCAGGAGGACCACTGACCTAGTCCAACCACAAAACACACTAGAATGTATGTTTCCTAAATGATAGTGTGAGGACTCTGATGAACTGCTCTTCTTGGGGGTGGGGGTGGGGCAAAATACCAACCAGACATTTGTATGGAACTATTTTTGAGCTCTGAAAATTAATCAAGCCACAGAAAAATCACCTATGCAACAGAAATTACTAAACCTTTGTACCATGCCTGTATTTGGAGTATTTGGTTGCTCAGTGGTAAAGAACCTGCCTGTCAATGCAGGAGATGCAGGTTCAGTCCCTGGGTCGGGAAGATCCCCTGGAGAAGGAAATAGCAACCCACTCTAGTATTCTTGCCTGGGAAATCCCATGGGCAGAGGAGCCTGGTGGACTATATTCCATGGGGTTGCAAAGGAGTCAAACATGACTTAGAGCCTAAAACAACTCCCCTCCTCCCCCACCCAGCCCCAGCTCAGTGGCATAATAGTCATTGACAGTCACACAGCCAGTGGTGAGGACAGACTTATTTTGGAGCTCCATTTAAAACTACACTTCATCTTCAACTACACTGTCAAAATTTTCTGTGAATATCCAGCTTTATAGAACATTTCTATTTCCAGGCTTTTTCAACTATTTTCTTAAACACAGAGCTCAGATCAAAAGGGAGAGGGAAGCAGAGGCTATGTCCTATCCCTAGTGTATTTTCAAAAGCATAGCCATTTTTTAGGGACATTGTAGCTGCCTAGGTCTATTATTTCAGTTGGGACAAACAAAAACCTAGCTGGGATTTTTAAAGGAAGATCTGGAAAAGAAGATAATCATAAGGACTATTAAAATCTTCACAAATTTCTGAGTATCTAAAAAGCTAAGTACATGTACAATACTGTGTTCACACCCAGCAGAGACCTGGGAAAGGAGAAGAAACCAATCATTCAATCTTGAGACCCTGCACAAGCAGGAAGTGAAAGCTGAGGCTGCTTTGTAAACCACCTGAAATTTGAAGGTAATCCTTCTCATGTGGATACCCTTGGCAAAAAATGGAAGATGTACAAATACAGAATTTAAGGAAGTCTTATAAATCTTTGGCTAACCAATAAATTACATTAACCTTCAGTGGCCCCTGGGAACTCAGGCTTCATATAAAAACAAAAATTTCTTTAAGAAAAAGTGAGAACTCAGTGGCCACACACTCTTGGGAATATAGAATCAGTATAATTAGTTCAGAAAAGTACCTAGATAAATAAGCAACAATGAGAGAAACAACAACAATACCAACAGAAATCTTTTGACAGTAAGAAATTCATGGAAGAATAAAGGATTTTATTCCAGACTTGTTACAATATATTATCTGTAAGGTTCAGTTTCAACAAAAAATTACAAAATATGCAAAGAAAGTGGAAAAGTACAAGAGAAAAATCTTCTGATATGATCTAGTTGTTGGAATTAGCAGACAAAAATATACAATTGACTATTATAAATACATACAAAAACTGTAAACCAAGCAAACTGCATCTAAATAATTGAAAGTACAACAATAATATCTCACCAAATTGATGAATCAGTAAGGACATAGAAATTATAAATAAGAAATAATAAAGATTCTCTGTACAGTTACAAATTCACCAGAAAAATTTGATAATCAATTTGAACTTGAAGAAGAAAGAATAATTAAACATGAAAATAGATCAAGTGAGATTATTCAATCTAAGGAGCTGAGAAGAAGCAAGAATGAATAAAAATGAAATGAGCCTCAGAGAGATGTGGGCATACTCTTAAGTATACCAACACATGCATCATAAGAATTCCAGCAAGAGAAAAGAAAGAAAAAGGTACGAAAAAAATTATTGAAGAAATAATAGCTGAAAAAACACATCAAATATGATCTAAAATATCTACACATGCAGGAAACTAAAAAACCTCCAAACAGAATAAATTCAAAAGGTTTTACACATCGACCTAGACTAGTCAAATTTGTTTGTCCATAATTGTTTATTGAAGCTTTTTAATGGTAGCTGACAATGTCTTTGTCAGATATTCTAACATCTCTGCTGCCTTGGTCTTGGGATTTACTGATTGCTTTTTCTCTTCTTCACTCATTCTTGATATGTTGAGTGATTTTCTGCTGAAATGGAATATTTGGGATATTATATTTATAAAAATCTTCATCTTTAAACCTCCCATTTTAGCTCACTTATTTTGACACTGGTCCTATAGAGAAAGTGGAGAATACCAGCTTAATTCTGCCAGGTCAAGTAAGAGCCCTTCCACTCTACCTGCTTGACCCCCATGAAGGATCCTTGTTACTCCTAGGCAGGGGTAGGGGTTTTGACTCTCCAGTTGGGTCTCTAAGATACCTCCTTTGCTTGGACAGGTAGAAGTATCTTGTGACTTCTCTCCCCTATGGCCTCAACAACACTGCCAGGAGCAGGCAGTATACTTGTTGACAAAGGCAAGTAGGGAAAGTACTGACTATCCACCAGGCCTCTTGTGCTATCACCCCTGTAGGGGCACCTTTTGATTGCAGGGTGGAGGTAAATATTCACTCTCCTTTGTGTTTTCTATGATACTGTCTGTTTGAGAAAGGAAGTGCTGACTATATAGTCAAAGATTTCTGACACTAATTGGTGGGGAGCATGAACTGGGGTAATTCATTATGGCTTTGTGAGGGTAGAAGTCTAGGATCTCCACTTGACTTTTAGTAGTTTGAAAATAAGATTACAAGTTTTTCAGTGGAGTTGCCTTAAGTAGAGAAGTTCCTGTCTAAACTTTTTCTGTCTTGTAGACTGCCCTTTCCTGTGTCCTGTGGCTAGAGAGAGGACATTTGGATGTGGGTATGTTTTAATTGTGGTAATAAAAAGCACAATATAAAGTGTCCTGTGACTCAGATTCAGTAGTTTTAAGTGTATCCACCTTGTAAAACAGATCTCAGAACATTTATATCTTATAAAACTGAAACTCTATACCCATGAAACAATTCCCTATTCCCCTTTCCCTCAGTCCATGGTAACTACCATTATAATTTCTGTTTCTATCAATTTAAATACTTTTGTTATCTCATAAACATGGAAACATACAGCAGTAATTTTTTTGTGACCAGCTTATATGATTTAGCATCATGTCCTCAAGATTCATCCATCTTGTAATATATGATAACATTTTTCAATGATACTAAATTTTTGAAAAAATCTAGTTTTAACTAGATTATATAAGAAAGAACAGAGAATACTCAAACAAATATAATTGGAAATGAAAAAGGGAACATTACAACCAATGCAGAAGAAATAAAAAGGGATGAAGACTATGAAATACTATGGAATACTATGAAAAGTTGTATGCCAATAAATTGGATAACCTAGAAAAAGTGGAAAATTTTCTAGAAGCTCACAATTTACCAAGACTGAGTCATGAAAAACTAGAAATTTTACACAGAGCAATAACTAGTAAGGAGATTAAATCATTAATCAAAAACCGCTCAACAATGAAAAGCTCAAGACCAGATGGCTTCACTGGAGAATTCCACCAAACAATTAAAGAAGAATTACCACTAATCTTCTGAAATTCTTTCAAAAAAATTGAGCAGGAGGGAGCACTTTCAAGCTCAATCCATGAGGGCAGAATTACCATGATACCAAAGCCAGATAAAGAAAACTACAAGAAAAGAAAATTATAGACCAATAACCCTGATGAATGTCAATGCAAAAACCCTTAACAAACTGCTAGTAATGTGAATTCAACAGAATGTTCAAAGGATTACACAACTTGACCAAGGAAGGTTTAGTCTTGGAATACAAGAATGATTTAACATATGAAAATCAATCAGTATAATACACAACACTATCAAAATGAAGGACAAAAACCACATAATCAGGTCAATTGTTACAGAGAAAGCACTGACAAGATTCAACATCCTTTCCTTGGATACAGCCTTCAGTAAACCACCATTTAAAGGTGTCATTTATATTATCTTTGTCCAGCTTTACCATCATGAATGTGTTTTTTAACCTGAAATATTCTTTCAAAGGTACATTAGAACTACAAGTACATTGGTAGTACTTGTTTTTTGAATAAGTGTGAACTTGAGTCCACCAGGACTTAGAATTTTTGTGAAAAGACTTTGACTGCTGATGTCTGGTCTGATTCTCTTCATGCCTGGGACACATTAAGAGGAAAGGGACACACAGCCCAAACATATTTTAACACTCCACAGCTCAGGTGGGAAGAAAGAATCAAATACAAAGAATAATTTTTGTATAAATGCCTCATGTGACTCTGTTCCCTGAACCCTCTAATCCCTTAAAAAAGTGCTACTGGATAGAGTTGCCAGTGTCCAGCTGTCTGCTCCTAAATACAAAGGGCTCAACCTGGAATACTGAGATAATTCTCTCCCAGTGTGCATTTTTGGTTCACTACCAGTCTTTTAAAGTAGTCTCTCTTTTCAATCATACCCTTATTCTCTTCCCTAACAATGTAAGAACCTAGAACGAATTAAGTTGAACCACACGTAATTACCATGTTAATAATATTAACAGTTCATTTGAATATTAACAGACTCACCATCTTATTGACATATGTTATTCAGTCTTTTTCAAAACCCTACAAGAACTTCACCATCATCATTACTTCATGTAGTCAATTCTTATTCTGGTGTAGTCACACATTTACCTCTTTATGCACTTCCTTCTTTCTTGAATCTCACAAATTACAGTTCCTAGGAATGCCTTCTTCATGCTTGTTTTACACCCTTTGTTGCCATTCAGTATGGTAGCCAATGGCCAGGAGGCAGGAGATAGAAGGGGCCCAGGTTAAACAATTTCCCCCCTGTGGACAAAAACTCCATGATAGCAGAAACTCCACAAAAGCAGAATGATGGAGGAGGCTGAGTCCTCCACAGATAGAAGAGCATATATTCCTCATTTTCAAACTCAAGGACATCTCCCTTGGCTATACATGTACAGAAAAGCTCCTTGGAAATCAAAGAGGAAAGGGGCATCACCTCATAGTAAATGATGTCTACTACTCATAAACCTCCTTCTTAGAATCTACCTTGGCTAAGTGAAAGTGAAGTCGTTCAGTTGTGTCCGACTCTTTGCGACCCCATGGACTGTAGCTTATCAGGCACCTCCATCCATGGGATTTTCCAGGCAAGAGTGCTGGAGTGGATTGCCATTTCCTTCTCCAGGGGATCTTCCCAACCCAGGAATCGAACCTGGGTCTCCTGCATTGCAGACAGACGCTTTACCGTCTGAGCCACCAGGGAAACCCATCTCTTGGCTAAGAGAGGAGCACAAGCAAGAGGTTCCTGAGACAAACCAAATATGGCCTCAGGAACAGACAAATCAAAATGACTGGCTAAAGGAAACTCAGAAGAAATGCCCCATAAAAGTGATTTAAACTACTTTGAGGGCTCAACTCTCTCTCTCTCTGAGTCTGCCCATATGTTTATCCACATATACTACACTCTTTTTTCCTCCTTAGAAATACTTTAGTTGTTTCACTGCTTTCTTTGTAGGAATTCTTTTTCTGCAAAGTCCAAGGGCCAGGGCCTTGTCACTGACCACTTTGGAGTTCTCACCACCATGGCCCGGCCTCAATCTCTGCCTGAGAACCAAAGCCATGCTTCAAGCCACTGTAGGCTGAGGCGACCCGACATCATCCACATGTGGTTATTTAAATTAACAATATTTAGCATTAAACGAAATTAAAATTTAGTTCCTAAGTCAGAGTGTTTTTAGATAAATCAGGTCCTGCTGCTTACCTCTTATGAAGTCAAACTCATAAATGTTTTTGGTAGAAAGAAAAGTTGTCTTTGATCAGAATGCCAGCAATCTGGGGAGATGGCAGATTCAGTGTCCACCTCTGAAGAGTCTGCTTAGCCATCAGCATTTTGAAGGAAAGGTGGGAAAGTAAGCTCAGTTAATCATTGAGATAGGGGGCCAGAGTCATCGCCATCCCCCCCCACTGTGTGCAGGCTTGTAGAATTCTTATGAGCTTCCTCTAAATGTCTTGTTCACAGAGTTTGGTCACACAGCATGTTTTGGAGATTACTGAAGGGGAAGCTAAGGAAGAGACTCAATCATCTGTAAATTACTTATGTTTCATTCCTAGTTTTTCTGATCTACAGAAAGAACAAGGCAAGATATTGTGTGATTAAAAGATTTGAAAGGTGTGCTCAGGCCAGAGATATGTAGGGCATAGAGGTGCCTAGTTAAAAGTTAGTTATTATATAGCTTTGCTAAAGTGGCAAGAAAAAGAGCTTCCTGCTGAGGGTGGTTTCCTAGGAAGAGCTGCTTTCAAGAGTAACCATATTCCATATGTTCAATAGCCACACGTGGCTGGTAACTACTTTTCTATCCTCAAAGAAATTTCTACTGGGCAGTGAAATCAATTAAAATTTCATTAATGAGACTCTGCATGAGACAGACTTGCTCATCTTTTTGTTTATCCAAAATATGTTTACTTTGCCCCTCTTTTTCAAAATCTTCTGAGTATAGGAGTCTAGGTTGAATGCCTACATTTGCGTACAAGAGAATGGCTGGTGCTTGAGTAATCATGCAGCTTAGAAATCTGATCCTCATGTCAGCCGTGGCGGTGGGTGAGGGGGCACAGATTAGGGCCCTGTCCTCACATGTCCTTACTCCTGTCACGGTGAGTTTCTCCTGATGTGGAGGACCATACCTTGTACTTCTATTACTTCCCAAGACTCAATAGGTGTGTGAGTGCGTGCTATGTCACTTCAGTCACGTCTGGCTCTTTGTGACACTGTGGACTATGGCCCACCAGGCTCCTGTGTCCACGGGATTTTCCAAACAAGAATACCAGAGTGGACGGCCGTGCCCTCCTCCAGGGGATTTTCCTGACCCAGGGATCAAAACCTGGGTCTCTTACATCTTCTGCATTGGCAGGCGGGTTCTTTACCACTAGTGCCATCTGGGAAGCTCAGACTTAGTAGGTATAATGGCCCAAATGTTTCCAGCATGGAAAATGACAAATAATTAGTTACTTTTAGTTGATGCAGTTTTCCCACAGGGTCTAAAATCTTTGAATCAACAGCTCGTATTGAAAAAATAGCCATATAATGATTTAAATTTCTATTTCAGCCTCATATATATATATAATGCTCAAACTAACAATTAAAGCAGCCAAAGCAGTAAATTATAAGAGCACCTACTGTGTGCAATGGACTGTGCTAAACTTTTCACATGGGTTAATTCGCTTTTCGTTAGCCCATAATTAGCCTGAAACTGTTAGGTAGCTCATTTCAGAGGAGCAACCAAGGGTGGCCTAGCTGAAAAGGATGCAAGCTTATCTCTAAAATCTCAACCCAGATACACCCCATTGGGGCCCAGGAGAGTTCATAGACATGCTACAAAATAACCACAGAGACTTTTGCAACTCCAGAGCATGTACCCTAGGCACACAGTGGATACAAACTAACCATGGGGGCTTCTCCAACTCAGGCACATGCATTCTTGATGTACAACTGTGTCCTCAAGTGAATTTAAGGAGCCTGGAGCCCATTAAGGATTCATAAATATTCTATACATACATACATCTGATTATTATAATAGACTGGATTATGGGAAAGACAAGCACAATAGAACCTGTTGTTATGTAACTTGCAACTGTCAATCAAAACTGTCAGTCCACACCTGGCTAGATGAATATGTAAAAACCCTATCTTGAAAGACCTCTGGCCTCACCATTCCAGTGCCAGTGCCTCTCTTGGCGTGGCCCACCTCTCCCTTGAGGTGTTCCTTCTGTTCCTGCTTCAGTAAACTTGTTTTTGCAACAAGTAAGGCCTCAGATTCTTTTTGTATCCTTACCAAGAATCAAGGTCCACAAGAGAGGAACCCTTCAAATTTCACTCGCTCCAAAGCCACTGATAAAACTGGGATAATTACTTTAAATTGATTACCTTAAAATATTCTTTCCAATCTTGTCTCCAAAGTGTTCCGACAATCCTATCTTCCCACAGTATACATGAGAAACATTTTCATATGTACCTTATTGTTTCTATTTGGGTTTCCAATAACTTACTAAATGGAAAGAGAACTCCTTGAGGGTAGCTAATTTCATGTCTTAGAGAAAACCAAGACATGATGGAACATCATGTTGCTAACAGAAAGCAAGGATTATTTTTTAAAAATGTCTGGAATAATTCTGGAAGAACGATCGAGTCAAGGGGACTCCATACAATTGGATCAGCCAAGAGAGAANGTGCTGGAGTGGATTGCCATTTCCTTCTCCAGGGGATCTTCCCAACCCAGGAATCGAACCTGGGTCTCCTGCATTGCAGACAGACGCTTTACCGTCTGAGCCACCAGGGAAACCCATCTCTTGGCTAAGAGAGGAGCACAAGCAAGAGGTTCCTGAGACAAACCAAATATGGCCTCAGGAACAGACAAATCAAAATGACTGGCTAAAGGAAACTCAGAAGAAATGCCCCATAAAAGTGATTTAAACTACTTTGAGGGCTCAACTCTCTCTCTCTCTGAGTCTGCCCATATGTTTATCCACATATACTACACTCTTTTTTCCTCCTTAGAAATACTTTAGTTGTTTCACTGCTTTCTTTGTAGGAATTCTTTTTCTGCAAAGTCCAAGGGCCAGGGCCTTGTCACTGACCACTTTGGAGTTCTCACCACCATGGCCCGGCCTCAATCTCTGCCTGAGAACCAAAGCCATGCTTCAAGCCACTGTAGGCTGAGGCGACCCGACATCATCCACATGTGGTTATTTAAATTAACAATATTTAGCATTAAACGAAATTAAAATTTAGTTCCTAAGTCAGAGTGTTTTTAGATAAATCAGGTCCTGCTGCTTACCTCTTATGAAGTTAAACTCATAAATGTTTTTGGTAGAAAGAAAAGTTGTCTTTGATCAGAATGCCAGCAATCTGGGGAGATGGCAGATTCAGTGTCCACCTCTGAAGAGTCTGCTTAGCCATCAGCATTTTGAAGGAAAGGTGGGAAAGTAAGCTCAGTTAATCATTGAGATAGGGGGCCAGAGTCATCGCCATCCCCCCCCACTGTGTGCAGGCTTGTAGAATTCTTATGAGCTTCCTCTAAATGTCTTGTTCACAGAGTTTGGTCACACAGCATGTTTTGGAGATTACTGAAGGGGAAGCTAAGGAAGAGACTCAATCATCTGTAAATTACTTATGTTTCATTCCTAGTTTTTCTGATCTACAGAAAGAACAAGGCAAGATATTGTGTGATTAAAAGATTTGAAAGGTGTGCTCAGGCCAGAGATATGTAGGGCATAGAGGTGCCTAGTTAAAAGTTAGTTATTATATAGCTTTGCTAAAGTGGCAAGAAAAAGAGCTTCCTGCTGAGGGTGGTTTCCTAGGAAGAGCTGCTTTCAAGAGTAACCATATTCCATATGTTCAATAGCCACACGTGGCTGGTAACTACTTTTCTATCCTCAAAGAAATTTCTACTGGGCAGTGAAATCAATTAAAATTTCATTAATGAGACTCTGCATGAGACAGACTTGCTCATCTTTTTGTTTATCCAAAATATGTTTACTTTGCCCCTCTTTTTCAAAATCTTCTGAGTATAGGAGTCTAGGTTGAATGCCTACATTTGCGTACAAGAGAATGGCTGGTGCTTGAGTAATCATGCAGCTTAGAAATCTGATCCTCATGTCAGCCGTGGCGGTGGGTGAGGGGGCACAGATTAGGGCCCTGTCCTCACATGTCCTTACTCCTGTCACGGTGAGTTTCTCCTGATGTGGAGGACCATACCTTGTACTTCTATTACTTCCCAAGACTCAATAGGTGTGTGAGTGCGTGCTATGTCACTTCAGTCACGTCTGGCTCTTTGTGACACTGTGGACTATGGCCCACCAGGCTCCTGTGTCCACGGGATTTTCCAAACAAGAATACCAGAGTGGACGGCCGTGCCCTCCTCCAGGGGATTTTCCTGACCCAGGGATCAAAACCTGGGTCTCTTACATCTTCTGCATTGGCAGGCGGGTTCTTTACCACTAGTGCCATCTGGGAAGCTCAGACTTAGTAGGTATAATGGCCCAAATGTTTCCAGCATGGAAAATGACAAATAATTAGTTACTTTTAGTTGATGCAGTTTTCCCACAGGGTCTAAAATCTTTGAATCAACAGCTCGTATTGAAAAAATAGCCATATAATGATTTAAATTTCTATTTCAGCCTCATATATATATATAATGCTCAAACTAACAATTAAAGCAGCCAAAGCAGTAAATTATAAGAGCACCTACTGTGTGCAATGGACTGTGCTAAACTTTTCACATGGGTTAATTCGCTTTTCGTTAGCCCATAATTAGCCTGAAACTGTTAGGTAGCTCATTTCAGAGGAGCAACCAAGGGTGGCCTAGCTGAAAAGGATGCAAGCTTATCTCTAAAATCTCAACCCAGATACACCCCATTGGGGCCCAGGAGAGTTCATAGACATGCTACAAAATAACCACAGAGACTTTTGCAACTCCAGAGCATGTACCCTAGGCACACAGTGGATACAAACTAACCATGGGGGCTTCTCCAACTCAGGCACATGCATTCTTGATGTACAACTGTGTCCTCAAGTGAATTTAAGGAGCCTGGAGCCCATTAAGGATTCATAAATATTCTATACATACATACATCTGATTATTATAATAGACTGGATTATGGGAAAGACAAGCACAATAGAACCTGTTGTTATGTAACTTGCAACTGTCAATCAAAACTGTCAGTCCACACCTGGCTAGATGAATATGTAAAAACCCTATCTTGAAAGACCTCTGGCCTCACCATTCCAGTGCCAGTGCCTCTCTTGGCGTGGCCCACCTCTCCCTTGAGGTGTTCCTTCTGTTCCTGCTTCAGTAAACTTGTTTTTGCAACAAGTAAGGCCTCAGATTCTTTTTGTATCCTTACCAAGAATCAAGGTCCACAAGAGAGGAACCCTTCAAATTTCACTCGCTCCAAAGCCACTGATAAAACTGGGATAATTACTTTAAATTGATTACCTTAAAATATTCTTTCCAATCTTGTCTCCAAAGTGTTCCGACAATCCTATCTTCCCACAGTATACATGAGAAACATTTTCATATGTACCTTATTGTTTCTATTTGGGTTTCCAATAACTTACTAAATGGAAAGAGAACTCCTTGAGGGTAGCTAATTTCATGTCTTAGAGAAAACCAAGACATGATGGAACATCATGTTGCTAACAGAAAGCAAGGATTATTTTTTAAAAATGTCTGGAATAATTCTGGAAGAACGATCGAGTCAAGGGGACTCCATACAATTGGATCAGCCAAGAGAGAATACCAATTATCATAGTAATTACAGGTCTTTGAAACAAGTTGAGACTGTAAGATCCATTAAATGAAAGTTTGATATTATGGAGATAAAATATAGCTGTTTTTCTAAAATTATTGTACAAATAATTCAAATTAGAATTAGAATAAAAATCAATAATTTTTCTCCTTAATTTAGTTGAGCTCTGTATTTAAGAAATTTTTATAGGCTTATGTGTAACAGTAGGAAAGGCTGAATAAACAGAATTATAAGTTTTCTTAAAAAGTAATTTCTGCCCCCAAAGCAGAGGTTCTGAAATTCACATAAATTAACTAAATAGATATCAGGTCAAACAGCATGGCAAGATAATTAATTGACAGTCTCTTCACAGATCCTGAAAGATGCATCCAGTGCACATCCTGGCCGAGAATTCTTGGCTGGCAGCTGAAAGCTTCCACCCTGGCTTGTTTGAGAGAATGTATTTTTATTTTAGGTGAAGCAAATTGTTAAATCCCCTAGAAGGTATGAGCATACGTATTGCTGTAAACTTCAGCAAAGCAGATACATTGAAAACAATACAAAAGAATATAAACCCCATTATGGTTTTGTAATGGACTGGGCGTAAATGTTACCAAAATTTTCAAATCACTTCTTAATTTGAGTATTCTTTTTTTCTGGTTTTAAGGTTAATTTAAAAATTTAGGAGAAACCGACAGATTAAACATTCTAATTAATAAAATACTTAAGATAACTTGATGATGGCTTTGCTGCCACTGCTGCTAAGTCGCTTCAGTCGTGTCCGACTCTGTGCGACCCCAGAGATGGCAGCCCACCAGGCTCCCCCATCCCTGGGATTCTCCAGGCAGGAACACTTTAGTCAGCCTGATTTTATTTATAAAGCAATTTCTAAAGTAATTTTATTTATAAAACTAATATTTACAAACTAATTTGTGTATTGTGTATTTGTGTATACGATATTCAGAAAAATTCTACTTGATGGATTCATATGTAGTTAAAATATTGAGAATTAAAGAAATCACCAGTATTTCTCTATACACATAAAACAGTCTGCTGCTGCTGCTAAACTGCTTCAGTCGTGTCCAACTCTGTGCAACCCCAGAGACGGCAGCCCACCAGGCTTCCCCGTCCCTGGGATTCTCCAGGCAAGAACACTGGAGTGGGTTGCCATCTAGGAAACATTAAAAACACAGACCTGTATGTAGTGTGTGTGTGTGTGTGTGTGTGTGTGTGTGGTGACTGTGCAAGTGTGTTTTTAGGCAGAATAATTTGGATTTAATATTTTTAGACATATAAATCATATCTTCAAACAAAAGAGAAATCTAGCCATGGATTATATTTACTTGCTGCAGAAAATGAGAGCAAGTCAACTGTTGGAAGTGTCAAAACCTGCATTCTACTGCTCATCAGTAACTCATTATCTGTGTGACACTTATCTAAGCAATGAAAGCCCTTGTGCTGCAGGTTTTCTGATCTGTAAAGAAGAAGACAATTATAAATATTGTACGCGGTTTTAAGAATTAAAGTCAAAGAGCAGTGATACAAAGTAATACATTCTGTTACAGATGTTCCATGTTAAGAAATTTCCTAAATCTTGGTAGATTATAGGAGTTCACTTTCCAAATATAAAGGCAGGTTTGGATCTGAGAATTTGTGTTTATGAAGTCAATGATAAACTCTGAACCCAGCATCTCATCCTCTTGAAATAGAGGAAAACAAATCCAGTTTTGTGTGAGATCTGTCCCTTTGTGCTCTGCTGACTGTGCTTAGTCACTCTGGCTCCCCATCTTTCGTAAAAAGATGCTACCTATAGCCTGAAGTATACAGGAGAGCATATATTCTCATGGCTCTGACCTTAAAGAATATAGCGCTTATCCATTTATATAGAGATTAAAAGTTGCAGAATAGAGAATAACATTTGTACTGCTAGAGGTTTAAAGGAACATCATGACCTGACCTACAAGGAGAGTTTCAAGAACAAAGGATTCTGACACCAAGCAGTTTGCAATAACTAACCATGCTCCTCCTTCAACTTGCATTTAAAATTGCTTTCCTGAAACACTTCAGGGATCTAGGGGTTTTTTGGGGGGGAGGATGGGGGGTAGGGTGGGGTGTGGGAATGAGTCACCCATCTCCTTGCATGACCTTGCAATAAACCTCTCTCTGCTCCAGAACTTTGGTTTGTTTGGTCTTACTGGGCATTGGACACACAAACTTCTATTTGGTAATACTTAACACTGGGTCGGGAAAGATCCCTGGAAGAGGACATGGCAACCCACGCCAGTGTTCTTGCCTGAAGAATCTCATGGACAGAGGAACCTGTCANTGAGTCACCCATCTCCTTGCATGACCTTGCAATAAACCTCTCTCTGCTCCAGAACTTTGGTTTGTTTGGTCTTACTGGGCATTGGACACACAAACTTCTATTTGGTAATACTTAACACTGGGTCGGGAAAGATCCCTGGAAGAGGACATGGCAACCCACGCCAGTGTTCTTGCCTGAAGAATCTCATGGACAGAGGAACCTGTCAGGCTACAGTCCATGGGGTAAGAAAGAGTCAGGCAGAACTGAGTGACTAAGCACAGCACAGCATACAACACAAATGATGATAAAATAAACGGAATATGCATCATTTTTCAGTCATAATCAAAGCTTGGCCAATGTATTGCATTACTAGTAATCTTGAAACAGATGTTTCATAGTAAGTAGCAATTCAGCTTATTTTCCCAGCAATGTGATATATGTATGATAAATCCTGCCATACACCTCAGTCACACATACCTATCTTCCTAAAACAAAACCCATACTTGTACTTGAATTATACCACATTCTAAAGGCTGATGTTCTGATGGAATCTGCAACAGAAACTAGCAGAAGCTGCACCCATGAAAACTTGTATAGCAAAGCAAGGATCAGGTAACCAGACTTAACTACAAATTAATGATATTACTTTGGAAGAAGCAACCTAGACTCACTTAGAAAGCCTGCAAAGGGGGTGGTGAGGATCAGATGGAAGGATATTTGATGATTCTCCTGTCAATAGACAATCTCTCTAATTCTGAGAATAAGTTTTTTTTTTTCCTTATGAAAGCTCAATTCTTTCTCTGAATTTAAATTTGCTAAATCCATGTTTATGAATACTTTCATCCTTTTGAAAAGTGATAGTAGTTGCATGTATGTTTAGGTAGTCCATAGATCTATCCCATTAATAATATTTTTGTTCCACTGAAGTAGTAAGTCATTTTCAATGTGCATAAAATCTATCAATCTCCCTCAACCTGTAAACATGCCCATGGGTTCCCATTTGGCTGTTGGTACATATAAACACCAAATCCATGTCCCCCTCCATTTTGTGTGTAGGCCATTTCATGTCTGTCTCTTTTTTTATTCTTTCCTCCATGTTGCCATTTACCATAAGCTACACTTAAAAAGGGAAAAAGACAGCCAGGATCTATTCAAGGCATGAAGGGACTCAAACATTGTTGAAAATGGATTGCAAAACAGTAGATTAAGTAACCCACTAAATATGTTTTTATTTAACATATGTCCATTTCATATACTTTGTTTAAAGCATGGTTTGACAATCCAACTGCATAGTTGGATTTAATATATATAGATGGAAAGTGCTGGAGAAGGCAATGGCAACCCACTCCAGTACTCTTGCCTGGCAAATCTCATGGATGGAGGAGCCTGGTAAGCTGCAGTTCCAGGAGTCGGACAAGACTGAAGCAACTTAGCAGCAGTAGCAGCAGCAGATGGAAAATGCTTCTATCATATTTGTCATCTTTCAAGGTAAGGACAATTTTTTACTTTTCAAAAATCCATTGAAGCTGCAGCTGCTGTTGCTAAGTTGCTTCAGTCGTGTCCGACTCTGTGTGACCCAAGACGGCACCCCATCAGGCTCCCCCATCCCTGGATTCTCCAGGCAAGAACACTGGAGTGGGTTGCCATTTCCTTCTCCAACGCATGAAAGTGAAGTCGCTCAGTCGTGTCCGACTCCTAGCGACCCCATGGACTGCAGCCTACCAGGCTCCTCTGTCCATGGGATTTGCCAGGCAAGAGTACTGGAGTAGGTTGCCATTGCCTTCTCTGCTATTGAAAGCTATTATCTATCAAATGTTCTACATGAAAGCAAGTGAAAAAATTGTCTAGTGTTTACTTAGACAAATAGAATATCAGTTCAGTTCAGTTCACTCACTCAGTCGTGTCTGACTTTGCGACCCCATGAATCGCAGCACGCCAGGCCTCCTTGTCCATCACCAACTCCCGGAGTTCACTCAGACTCGCGTCCATTGAGTCAGTGATGCTATCCAGCCATTTCATCCTCAGTCGTCCCCTTCTCCTCCTGCCCCAAATCCCTCCCAGCATCAAAGTATTTTCCAATGAGTCAACTCTTCGCATCAGGTGGCCAGAGTACTGGAATTTCAGCTTTAGCATCATTCCTTCCAAAGACATCCCAGGGCTGATCTCCTTCAGAATGGAATGGTTGGATCTCCTTGCAGTCCAAGGGACTCCCAAGAGTCTTCTCCAACACCACAGTTCAAAAGTACCAATTCTTTGGCACTCAGCCTTCTTTACAGTCCAATTCTCACATCCATACATGACCACTGGAAAAACCATAGCCTTGACTAGACAGACCTTAGTCAGCAAAGTAATAATGTGTCTGCTTTTGAATATGCTATCTAGGTTGGTCATAACTTTTCTTCCAAGGAGTAAGCGTCTTTTAATTTCATGGCCGCAATCACCATCTGCAGTGATTTTGGAGCCCCCCAAAAATAAAGTCTGACACTGTTTCCACTATTTCTCCATCTATTTCCCATAAATGCCCCAATATGTTTGTCTAAGTTACTAAATGATACTGGGGAGGTAATAGGGGGAGGGGTTCACTTCATAATGAGGTAAACAAGAATTCTTGAGTTCTAGTCCTAATAACTAATGTTAGTTATATGCTATTTTCCTTTTCTATTTGAAAATAAAACTTGAGGATTTATTATCTTTGAACTGTCTGCAACTGATATCTGTATATATAATTAGTGCTCTAGAAACCAACTGTTTGAGGAAAATCACATTTAACCAGTTTTGAGTACAAACATTCAACAAATAATTTACTGACTGTTAAACTGTGGTTCTCTGGCAAAGTTTTAAATATCTACATTTATAGGTATTTTAATTTGTGCGTAAGTACTAAGTCGATTCACTCGTGTCCGACCCTTTGTGACACTAGGGACTATAGCCCACCAGGCTCCTCTGTCCATGGCCCTGGGCAAGAATAATAGAATGGATTGCCATGCCCTCATCCAGGGCATCTTCCTGGCCCAGGGATTGAACCCACACCTCTTAAGTCTCCTGCATTGGCAGGTGGGCTCTTTACCACTAGCGCCACCTGGAAAAGCCCTGATTTGTAGCAGTCAGTAAGTATCAACTACTTTGTGTTTCACTTCTCATATGACAAGTTAAACACCATCATAAATAATATTAACAGACCACAGTATTCCCTATATAGAGAATAAATAGAGATAAAGGAATATACACACCAGTACAGAATGCATACATTCACACATTTTTTAATATTTTAGGGGAGAAACAATATAATTTCATAATTCAAATTTAATTCAACTCTTAAAAATATTTTTCTAATTTAATTCAAAAGTGTTTTTTTTTATTAACAAATAAGCAGGAAAAGTTTACAAATCAGTCAGGGAATGTGTATGGTGCATCACTGAAATTCAGTAAAAATACTTTAAAGTTTCCCCTTTAGAAAAGAGATCAGAGTGCAGTGGATTTCACTATCTAGAAATCTGTAAAATTTCTGGTACCAAAGTGATGCATTCTTTTGGAACATAAGGTGATCACTTGTTAAAGTTGCAATAATTTAATGATGTTTATACTCAGCTATGTGTTTAATGGACCCTATAATTTTTATGTTGAATCCTTCCCCAAACTACACAGACCTTTGGGAAAAGCCTACACACACCATTTACCAAAGTAGTCCTTATATATTGCTATATTGAAATCCTAAACTTCTTTCATCATGTAAATAAAGATCAGTATAGATACAATATTATGGCAAATAGACCTTAAAGTGATCTCCATGATCTCAGCCTGTTAAGTCTTGATATAATCCCTCCCCTTAGTATGTATGGGACCTGTGACTTGTTCTAACCAATGTGTATGCTTAGTTGCTCAGTCATGTCCAACTCTTTGTGACCCCACCAGGCTTCTCTTCTGGTGGGGATTCTCTTCTGGGGATTTTCTAGGCAAGAATACTAGAGTGGGTTGCCATGACCTCCTCCAGGAGGTCTTCCCAACCCAGGGATTGAACCCAGGTTTCCACATTGCAGGCAGATTCTTTACCATCTAAGTCACCAGGGAAGCCCATGAATATTGGAGTCGGCAGCCTATCCCTTCTCCAGGTTATCTTCCCAATCCAGGAATCGAACCTGGGTCTCCAGCATTGCAGGTGGATTCTTTACCAGCTGAGCTACCAGGGAGGCCCTTCTAACCAACAGACTATGGCAAATTGGGGGATGTCATTCCTATGATCACGTTTACCTTAAATAAGACTCCCACTTGCTAGCATACTTGCTCTAGAGTCTCTCCTCCACTAGCCTTGAAGAAACAAGCTTTCATAAGTCCTCCAGCAGTAAGGAATGAAGTGCTGTCAATAATCATGGGAGCAAGGAGGCAGATCCCTTCTTGACTGACTTTCTGTATAAGAACACAGCCCTAGCAAACACTTGACTGCAACCTTGCAAGAGTCTCAGTAAACCCATGCCTAGCTCCTGACTCACAAAAACTGTGCAATAATAAATGTGTATTGAGTTAAATTTGTGGTAGCTTTTTATACCTTATAGAAAATTAATATAAGAAAATATAAGAAAAAAATGTTTGAGAAAAAATAATATAGAGGATATCTTTTCCCATTCATTAAAAAGAACACAGAAAAGTAGGTATACATACAAAAGGTAATAGCAAGGCAAAATGCATCTAATTCCAAGTGATCTTTTTGTGGTCAAAGTTAGTACCTGGCAGGCACATGGCAGGTGGGATATGGAGAGGGCAGTGCATTTTTATTATAACTGGCTTTTCAATGCAAATAGTGACGTCATGTGAGTATCTAATGACCACTGCCACAACAGTAGTTACTGGATAAATTCTCATAGTTAATATGATTTTTTGCTCTCCTAATATTCAAATATGCCCTATTTAAAATGACCTAGTCGATCTGGGGTGCTATACTGGAAATAGACCTCAAGATCCTAGAATTTTTCCTGAAATGACAGATTTAGTTCAGATCATATAGCTTGCATTTTCCCTTAGCATAAGCATTCTTCCACTAATATTCCAAATAGTAGCTAGGTGAGAAGGTAACTCAAGGAATGTTTTGCCTAGATAAGCTCAAAATTTAGAAAGGGAAATGGAGAGATATAGTTTAAAATGTGACTTATTCCCTAACAAATGAACATAGAGTCGCAGGAAACCAAAGAGTTGTTATAACCTCCAGAAAAAAAAAAATCACAGGACTGCAAAGAAAAGTGACCTAACCATCCCATACATAAAGAAAAAAAATTTAGGACTATATTTCATTCAGATGTGGATGGATACATTTCCAGTATTAAATATGGAATTTATACATGGGCACAAATTTAGTTAGAAAATAAACATTTCTGTGAGATTACTAGGTGATCCTTATTACAATTTACAAAGAATATAATGACAAATCACAAAGAAAAAAAAGCAAATTATCACAGATTAAAATCCTTTACACATTTTTCTACCCATGAATTCTGTTTCACATCTGAACTTAATAGTAGAATTTCATAGCTGACATTCAACACTCATTTCATTATTAAAATATATCAAAATTGATTTAAAAGACACAAAAGGAAAAGCAATCAGCCAAAAAATGTTTTCTCAGGTGTTTGGCCAATGGGCTCTGGTTAATAGGAATATGGAAATGCAGCTGAAGGCCATCTGAGAAGCACTTCCTGGTTTAAAATGTCAGCAAGTGATTGATAAAGGAAGCTTACTGTAGGTTTCCATGTAACACAAAACATTAGAGTCCAACGTTTTAAACTTCCATGTCGTATTTTTAAGAGAGTATGGCCACAGCTTGAATCCTTCTTCTTACTTAAAACCTGAAGTAATTATGTAAAATACATTTGCCTTTTAGAAGATCAAGTCAGAACAGTCAGAAACTGCCAATCAGTGATTAATGAGCACACCAAAGTCACTGTCACATAAATGGATCAAGAAGGAGCACTGAGCAGAGCCTCCAGGGACTGTTTGTGAGCAAGCTGATGGCATTGGACCCCCACTGCCTGTCCCAGAAGGACAATGGGTGGGTTTCATCCACTGGGAGCCCCTGGCTTAGCAAGAAAGTCACATCATCTTAGTAATCAGTAGATCACAATAGCAGATCAGAAGAAATACTCTTTCTGGCTTTCATTGACTGTACATTGCATGTTGAGCTCACTTTTCAGAGCAGTTTCAGCATTGTCTCCAGTTTTTGGAATATTTGTTTCGTTTTTTTGGTATAGCCATCTCTGTTGATAAATGCGTATAGCAATGGCAGTCATGCAGAGCAAAATAAATATCACAACCGCTATCACACCTAGAGAGAAGGGAAAATACAAAGCCAGATTATAAACTGTAAATGTCAGCCTAACTAGAATCTACCCGAGCACCACTTATCATCAGAAAATTTGAAGCCAAGTAATATTATAACTTTAAGGTTACTTCTAAGTCCATGCAAACTTTAGACTCACAGGTTTTATATCTTAATCCCAAAGACATATCTGATTGGATTCCAGTTAATGCCTTCATACTAAAGTGCAGAAACACCATAGGCCTCTTAGGTCATGCCTGCATGGCTAAGTAAGCAGGTTTTTATTTTTAAAAGGTATAGACTGTATAGCCCCATTATAGAGTGATTAAATGCTTTGTTGCTGTTGTGCAATTGCTAAGTTGTGACCAATTCTTTGTGACAGCGTGGACTGCAGTGTGCCAGGTTCCTCTGTCCTCTTAGTGTGCTTATCTATCTCCTAGTGTGCTTAGTTACCCAGTCGTGTCTGACTCTTTGCGACCCTATGGACTATATAGCCTGCCAGGCTCCTCTGTTCATGGAGATTCTCTGAGCAAGAATACTGGAGTGTGTTGCCATACCCTCCTCCAGGGGATCTTCCCAACCCAGGGATCTAACCCAGGTTTCATGCATTGCAGGCAGCTTCTTTACCATCTGAGTGACCAGGGAGCTCAAATTTATGTCCATTGAGTTGAATATGCTATCTAACAGTCTCATCCTCTGCTGCCCTATTTTTCTTTTCACCTCTATCTTTCCTAGCATCAGAGTCTCTTCCAATGAGTCAGCTTTTTGCATCAAGTGGCCAAATTTCTGTTTTCACGAAAATTTGATTAAACTGTTATGCTGATATACAGTTGAACTACAATAATGAGGTGTATATTTCATCTATGTCTATAAGACCAAGAGAGTCTTAAGTGATTGTTGCCTCTGGGGGTCTACACTCTTGTGTGACCCCCCTGTGACTTGCTTCTAACCAATACAGTATGACAAAGTTGATGGTCTGTACCTGATTATTTGCACATGATTACATGATTATGTTACATAAGACTGTAGCACCTGTACTGTTGGAGTCTCCTTCTTCCTGCTGGCTATGAGGTGGCAAGAGCCATGCTAGGAAACCACCACATGACAAGGAACTCTGTCTATGAACCAGTGAAAATTCAGAAGCTCTCAGTGCTACAGCTGCAAGGCACTGAATGCAGCCAACAATCTATGCAAGTAAAAAAGGCTCCATCCCCAGTAGATACTTCAAATGTGACCCCAGTCCAAGATCCCAAATGACACACATTCATTTCAGGATTGTGAGACCCTAAGCAGAGGACCTAACTGAGATATGTCCAAACTCCTGACCCATATAAAGGAATAATACACATGGATTGTGTTNCCAACAATCTATGCAAGTAAAAAAGGCTCCATCCCCAGTAGATACTTCAAATGTGACCCCAGTCCAAGATCCCAAATGACACACATTCATTTCAGGATTGTGAGACCCTAAGCAGAGGACCTAACTGAGATATGTCCAAACTCCTGACCCATATAAAGGAATAATACACATGGATTGTGTTAAGTTGCTGCTGCTGCTGCTGCTGCTGCTAAGTCGCTTCAGTCGTGTCCGACTCTGTGTGACCCCATAGATGGCTAAATAGGTGATAATTTGTCATGCAGCAATTGATAACTAACATACTATATTATAACAATCTGTAGAAATATTAATAACATTCAGTTATATGAAAAGTAAAACATTTCTCATGCTGGAAATGTTTTAAGTATTGAAGACATTAACTTTGCCAGTGGTTCTCAACCTTGGCTACATAGTAGACGATAACAGAATTTTGGATGGGAGGCTGGGGTATCAGTATTATTTCGAAAGTTTCACGGATTATTTTAATGCACCATCAAGCTAAGCCATAGGGATATTAAGTCAAGCTATATCACATTAGTGAAGAATAAATATCCAATCCTTCTGAAACAGGCAAAAAGGAACATTCACTAGTCAATATAGTTTTAAGATGATTGGCATAGGCATTAATTAGTGTTTCTAATTAACAAATATAAGCAAACACATGTTAGTGTTTAGTTATGTAAATCAAAATTTGTATTGCAAAATGAAGTTTTTTTATTATACTCTGAGACAGACATAAGCAAGTGTGATGGAGCCCAACAAACTTGAAGCTTGGTTGGGTGCAATTGGTCACAAAGATTCCTGAGCACATGTTATCAGGAACTCAGACTCCTTAGCTGAGAAGAGGTAGCATATTTATTACTCTATGAATATTCTTAAATATTTATTCTTAAGTAGAATATTCATTACTTTCAATATATTTTCCATCTCATGTGAGAAACAATAACAGAGTTAGTTTAATTATTTTTATGTTTAGTCATAGAGCTTTGTTTTAAGAGCTATATCTATCATGTCCAATTTTAGTGTCAGGGACCACTAACTCAGTAACAGTGATCAAACCACTTAATTATATGATGATTGTCACCATTACATTGACCCACCTATACATCCAGGATTTTCTGTACGTGACTGATCACCTCTAACTCTATCTTGTTTTTGTTTTGTGAGGTTTGGTGGGATCCTAGAATAACTTCCATCTCCACCCTCGATCTGAAGAGAGTGAGATAATGTGAAGAATGATCTGATGGCTTCCATAGCCTTCCTATCAGCAACTCCAGTGTAAATGTGTTTTTGACAAGTGCTCATGCCTGTGTCGGACACGACTGAGCGACTTCACTTTCATTTTTCACCTTGATGCACTGGAGAAGGCAACGGCAACCCACTCCAGTGTTCTTGTCTGGAGAATCCCAGGGACAGGGGAGCCTGGTGGGCTGCCGTCTCTGGGGTCGCACAGAGTCAGACACGACTGAAGCGACTTAACAGCAGCAGCAGCAGCAGCATGCCTGTGTCTGTGTCTCTGTCTATCTACACGTATGTATCTTTCTCTATCTATCCATCTGCCCATCCACAGCGTAGATCACTTGGCAAGAAATCCTCTGTGATCTCTGGTTTACCAGGTTCGAATATTGATTAGTGCTAGTGCTAATTCCTAGTGCTTCCTTTGTTTATGGGGGAAAATATTAAAATGAAAAATGCAGAATATGGAGAAATTCACCTATTGGAATAATCCTTTAAACAGATCAAATATTTCATACAAAGGTGAAGTCTGCGAACAATTTTATTTTTTTATTCATTCAGCTTATTTATTTTAATAAACAAAACATGGCTGCATTCTTTTTTTTTTTTTTTTNGCAGCAGACCTGCAGGCAGACTGTCTGACTTCTTATGAAGCATAGGAGGAGGTCTCTCATCCTTGCCTTCACCATGGTAGGAAGGATAGGACCCAATGATCCAGCCCTTTATCAGCTTCAGAAGGAGCAGAAAGAACAGGGATCACCATGTAGAGCAAAGTTGACCTCCGCTATGGAAATCTTGAGTTCTCTGAAAGGCAAGCTTTCCCCAGGATCCACAGGCTTCACACACCACCCAAGACTCGGCTATGTCCTCCTCCAGCTGCTGCTGCTGCCAAGTCACTTCAGTCATGTCTGACTCTGTGCAACCCCATGGACAGCAGCCCACCAGGCTCCTCTGTCCCTGGGATTCTCCAGGCAGGAATACTGGAGTGGGTTGCCATTTCCTTCTCCAGTGTCCTCCTCCAGTCTAGTAGGCAAATCCTCACGTCTGCTCTCTTATTCACACTTCCCTGCTCTCTTCTGCCTGCTGGGCTGGCCCTACAGTTCCTGGATTTAGTGGTACGGGTAAGTTGAATTGGGAGTAGAAACAAGTCTTAGGGTCCAAGCTGCCATTTTCCAGACCTAGGTCCACACAAAGTCAGCATTCAAATTAACAGAACTGTGCTTAGAAACACAGTGTGAATCTGTTTTCCCTATAAGCTGACTCCTGAAATCCCGTCCTTAAGGATCCTTCCTATTGGCTCAAAAATCTTCCCTTTTGGTGCAAAGGGAAAAAAAGTGGGGGAAACCTTAGGCAAAACTTAATGCATATTAAAAATTTACATATTAGGATGAAAATGTTTGATAAACCCTTAGCTTGAGAACACAGGCATCAACAAGAAGTAAGAGCAAAACAGGTGTACCTTCAAGGTAGGGGGAGGAGGGGGCAGGAAAGTGGTTTGAGTGTGAATGTGAAGCAAAGAAAAGTTTAGGAAAGAGTGTGATAAGGGCTGAGAATAAAGTTCATTTCCACTGTAATTTTGAGTAAACCCCCTTAAATCACTTTGAATGAAAACAGATTTAATCTATTTTTTCTCTTAAAAGATGTCTATGGTACAAAATCTTGAGAGCAGTATGAGATTTCCAGCAATTCAGGACATAAACATTCTCAACTGTCTCAGGTGTTGGTAGTGTTGCCTTTAAAATATATTGCCAAGGCCATGCATTCTAATACAAGAGATGATTTCTGGTTTTGTGAGGAACAAGCATGTTAATGAAAGGTCCACAAGGAAAGGAAGGGGCAAAGAATTAAGGTATGTGTGAAAAGCTTTCTGCTACCCACAACGAGCAGTGCTTCTGAAAGGCACTGGCAGTAAACAGTGGAATAGCAAAAAGAGTATTTCCAAAATTCCCTAAGGCTCTCATCTGCAGGCAAGTATCAGGAAAAGTGAGTTGTACATGGAATTGCAGGAAGCAATGAAGAGCATTAGAAAGGGTAAATACATAGTTAAGTGAATACTGACTGCTGAAACAACAGCAGTAATAATATCTTATGGAAAAAATAATATCCATAAGTGAAGTGCATGACAACAATGGCAAAAAGGGTGGAAGAGGAAGTAAAATGGGAATAAAAATAAGGTTTTTATGTAGTTTGGGAAGTGTATATTCAAAATAGAGTGTAATAAATCAAGTATGAGTAATCTTTGGGGTAACTGCTAAAAAAATAAAGAGGTACAGCTATAAAACTGATACCGAAGATTAATAGTCCCAAACTGGAAGTAATTCACCTTCACGTTAACACGAGAATAAACAAACTGGTATATTCATGCAATAAAAGACTATCAAGCAAAAAAAGCTAGTGAACCATGACTACATGCAACAAATGTTAAAAAAATATTTTGGCAAATGGAATTGGCTAGACTGAATATAAATATCAACCTGCTATTTATTTTGGACTTGATGAAACAACAGTGAACATCCTTTATTCTAAATAAATGACATGATTAGAAAATGATGCTAAGTAGAATTTTCAGTCTGTCTTTTTTTTTTTTTTTTACTTTATTTTACTTTACAATACTGTATTGGTTTTGCCATACATCAACATGGTGGCATGGGTGTACACGTGTTCCCAATCCTGAACCCCCCTCCCACCTCCCTCCCCATACCATCTCTTTGGGTCATCCCAGTGCATCAGCTCCAGGCATCTTGCATCCTGCATCGAACCTAGACTGGCGATTCATTTCTTATATGATATTATGCATGTTTCAATGCCTTTTGAACAATTCATCATTGGAGGGACCTGATTTTCAGAGTCAGCAAGAAGTGACTTATTCTCCCTTCCCTGTACCTCACTTCCAGCACACCAAACTATCCCTGGCACTTGCAACCAATACCTGGAAAGAAATCAGGGATGATTTGAAACTCCAAGCACTTTAACAAGCAAGCACTCCCAGAAGGTATTTCCTGGAATAATTGTTGTTTAGACACTAACTCGTGTCTGACTCTGCAACACCATGGACTGCAGCCCACCAGGCTCCTCTGTCCATGGGATTTTCCTAGCAAGAATACTGGAGTGGGTTATCATTTCCTCCTCCAGGGGATCTTCCCAAAGCAAGGATAGAACCCTCATCTCCTGTTTGGCAGGTGGATTCTTTACCACTGAGCCACCCTGGGAAGCCCAATCGGATGAAGAGTCTTTAGTAAACTAAAAAGACTTTCAGCTCATCAGTCCTTCTCTAAACTGTGATTAGGCTCATGTAGCCTCTCCTTGATATACCCTTACTCCAATTCAGAGGTCCAAGTTCTTCCCTCTCTGTTTTCCATCAAATCCTATTCTTGAATAAACTCATTCATACAATAGAAGAAATGTCCAGTTATGACTCAGTGTTCCAACTCTCCCAGGGACATATGCAGAAAATGCATTATTAGCAAAAGAAATAAATCTCTAATGGATTTTTTATTATTCAGATATAATTCACATCTCATAAATTTCACCCTTTTAAAGTGTACAGTTCAGTAGGTTTTTTACTGTTATAAAACTATTCCCAGTATGTAACTGCAGAATCTATCACCCCCAAAGAAATCCTGTACATATTAGTGGTCACTCCTCACTCCTACCTGCCCCCTGCTGCTGCTGCTGCTAAGTCACTTCAGTCGTGTCGAACTCTGTGCGGCCCCATAGACCTGCCCCCAGTCCCTGGTAAATCTAAACTGCTGTTTCTATGGATTTAACTATTCTGGACATTTCCTATAGAAGAAGTCATACAATATGTAATCTTTTGTGTTTATCTTCTTTCATTTAGCATAATGTTTTCAAGGGTCATCCATATGGTCCCACGTATGAGTACTTCGTTACTTTTTATAGGCTAGCATTCCATTGTACACAACTTTTGTTTGTTCCTTAGTTGGTGGACACTGGAGTTGTTTCCAATTTTTAATTCTTATGAATATTACTTCTCTGAAGACTCATGTACTCTTTTTGTATGTGGATATATATTTTTCAATTTCTTTGGGTATTTACCTGTGAGTGGAATTCCTGGGTCACTTGGTAACTGTGTTTAACATTTTAGGGAACTGCCAAACTGTTTTTCCCCAGCAGCTGCACGCTTTTACATTCTCATCAGCAACGCACAAGAGTCTCAATTTCTCCATATCCTCTATGACACTTGTTACTGTCTGTCTTTATGATCATAGCCATCTTATTGGGTGTAAAATGGTGTGTGCGTGCTTAGTTGTTTCAGTTGTGTCTGTTTCTTTGTGACCGTATGGACTGTAGCCCACCAGGCTCCTCTGTCCATGGGATCCTCGGTGTGAGAATACTGGAGTGGGTTACCAGCCCTCCTCCAGGGATCTTCCCAACCAGGGGACAGAACCCGTGTCTCCTGCAATGCAGGTGGATTCTTTACTGCTGAGCCAGCAGGGAAGGTCATGAAAGGATATCTTATGGTTTTGACTTGCATTTTGTTGATGACTAGTTATTCTAAACATCATTTTTTGTTAATCATTTGTGTATCTTCTTTTAAAAAATGTCTACCCAGAACCTTTTGTCATTTTTAAGTTAGTTTACCTATCTTTCTATTGTTTAGTTATAGTTCTTTATATATTCTCTATAAAAGTCTCATCAGATACATGACTGGCAAATATTTTTCCTCATTTTGTGGGTTGTCTTTTTACTTTCTTGATAGTGTCCTTTGAATTATAAAAGCTTTAATTTTAATGAGGTCCAATTTATATATTTTTCTTTGCTGCTTATGCTTTTGAGAAACTTTGATCTAACCCAAGGCTTTTGAAAAATCTTCTCTAAGAAATCATTGCCTAATTCAAGGTTTTCTAAGACTTACAGTTATGTTTCACTCTAAGAATTTTATAATTTTAGCTACAAAGTAAGGTTTATCATCTATTTTGAATTAATTTTTGTGTATGGTGTTAGTTAAGCGTCCTACCTTACTTTTTAAACTTGTGGATATCCAGTTGGGTCAGCACCCTTTGTCAAAGAGACTAGGTTTTTTTTCCTTCTACTGAATGGCCTTGGCACCAATGTTAAAAGTCAGTGGACCATAAATACATAGCTTTACTTCTTAACTGTTGATCTAGTCCACTAATCATTATGTATCTCTTAGCTCAGCTGGTAAAGAATCCGCCTGCAATGCGGGAGACCTGGGTTCAATCCCTGAGTTGGGAAGATCCCCTGGAGAANTTCCAGCCCAGCATTTCTCATTATGTACTCTGCATATAAGTTAAATAAGCAGGATGACAATATACAGCCTTGATGTACTCCTTTTCCTAATTGGAGTGAGTCTGTTGTTCCATGGCCAGTTCTAACTGTTGCTTCCTGACCTGCATATAGGTTTCTCAAGAGGCAAGTCTATCTTTGTTCATGGATTAAAAGATTCAGTCTTGCTAAGATGGCCGTCAGGTGGGCTGGCTACCTGACTACCTGACCAGACCACCTGACAGCTATCTTAGCAACACTGACTCTTTTAATCCATGAACACATATATATTTCTATTTATGTAACTCTTGCGTAATTCCTTCCAACAATATTTTATGGTTTTCATTGTATATGTCTTGTACTTCTTTTGTTAAAGTTATTTCAAAGTATTTGCTTCTTTTTAATGCAATTGTAAATAGAATTTATATTTCATTCATTTTATCCTTGTAGTATTCATTGCTAGTATACATAAATACAATAAATTCTTATGTGTTGATTTTGCATCTTTGCCAAAACTAATAGCTTTTTCCATGGAGATCATGTCCTTTACAAATACAGATAATTATACTTCCTTTTTTATCTGGATATTTTTTGCTCTTTTCCTTGCCTAGTAGCCCTCATTCAAATCTGCACTACAGTCTTGAACAAAAATGGTAAGAGTGGACATCTTTATCTCATTATTGATCTTAGGGAAAGACTTCCATTATTTCACTGTAGCTCTGTGGGCTTTGCAGATGCCTTTTTTACACATGAGGAAGTTCCTTTCATTCCTAATTTGTTCAGTGTTTTTACTATGAAAGCATACTGGATTTTTTTCAAATGCTTTTCTGTGTCTATTGAGGCGATCATGTGTTTTTTGTCCTTAGCTCTATTAATATAGTGAATTACATTGATTTTTATCTGTTGTGCCAGCCTTAAATTCCTGGAAGAAATCTTACTTGGTCATGGCATATAATAATTTTTATATATTATTACATTAGACTTGCTAATACTTTGCTGAGCATTTTTGCATTTACACTTATATTCCTGAAATTTTATAAACTCTTTGTGTCTTTCTACATAAATTTCTTCTAAATGAGATAAATTCTTAGGGAGAGTATAGGAAAGACTAATACATGTCACATAAGTCAAGGGAATTTTAATATCTAAACTCTACTTTCTCCATGCAGATCTCAGTAGGTAATTTCCATGAATGATTTATTATCCAATTATCATATATGGAGTTCCATTTCCACATACAGTCCTTCAGTGGATTTCTTTTCCCACTCAAATAATTGGCCTACTAAAGTTTATTCACATGACTATATTGATTTGAACTGTATTCTCCCCTAGGAAAAGACAGGAAGATATATCTTTAGTTTGCACACTTCAAGAACAGATTTTTGTTTTGTTCTGATATTTGAGGTTTGCTATTTTGGTTGTTTTTTTTTTTTAATGCTCAAAACCTAAAATGAATAAATACCAATTATACAAAATCTTTAGAGAAATAAAACGTAGCAAAAATTCTAGGCTACCTTACTCGGTATTTTAAAGTTCTTATACTTTGGGATTATAAGTCCTATCAGAGTCAAAACTACAAAGAACACGAGAAATCCAAAGATTTGCATTTAAAGTAGGATTATACTGAAATTATTTTATAGTAACTGGGAAAACTTAACCTGATTGGTCCTTACTAATACGATCTTTGAAGAATGGAAAGAACGTAGGGGTTGTTAATCAGAAGTCGCTTTCAAACCATTTTCCAAAACTCACTAGGGAAAACCATAACTAACTAGATTAGTTAATAATTAGAACACTATTTTATTGTTTATATTTTGTATTATATCACAAGTGCTTTGAGAGCAGATACAGTATGTGTTTTGCTATGAGGCATTTAAAATGTCCAGTGAAATACAAGCACATACTAGGAACCACCAAACATTTCAGAATGGATAAAGCCATGAGTCAAAATAGCTAACAAGAAATACTGAGGTCACACTCTATGTAGGGCTCTCTATGTTGCTTCTTTTACTTAATGTCAATGTTGTACATGATAATAAATATAGTTTTCTATTGTCTTTAATAGCTATATACTTTTTCATTAAACAGAATCTTAATGATTTTGAGAATTATGTATGTTAAGGACATTTTATTATCTTGTGTTACAAAATTTTAATTATTTTGTATTGCAAAATGTTGACCACTTTATTGTTTTTAGCCCCTTAACCTTATTTATATTTTTCTCTATAGATGTTATTAAATCTCAGGCTGTAATTTTAAATTCTTTAATTTAATAATTCCTGATTTTTTTAACATGTTTGGAATGACTTTCTCCTTTACAAGATTATAAAAATACCTCCACACACACAAAAAGTAAGTACTAGATATCTCATCATAGTTTGGCACAACTTTCCAGAGAAATTAATAGCTACTTATTAACCAATCTGTTGGTCTATTTTACTATGTTAATGAAGTGAAATTCTACCTACTTGCCAAATCCGAACACAAAACTGTAGTCTTATTCTCAGTAACTGATTTTGAGAGTGGTAGAAGAACAGAAGCCATCCGAAAATAAAGTTATCCAAAACATGAAAAGTTTTATTACCCTTTGATCAAGATATATACCTCTAGGTACAGATGAAATGAATATTTATCATTTTATTAGATTCAATTGCTTCAGGCTATAAACTTCATTGCTGAGTTTCAACTTTAATTTTTATGGCCTGAGAGAGATGCATTTGAATATATCATCCTTGAATAAAAACATTAACACCTTCAATTCCATGCTACTGTTCTCTATATATTAAATCGGAGGAAAATAAAAATTCATATAACAAAATCTATTCTACTTTTTAATTAAAGTGAACCTTTTCATATAATACAGTTTAGTAATTAAGTTTATTTCCATAATCTATTGACTATTTCTTTATAGATCAGACATTTGAACCTAATTTTCCTTTAAAATACTCCTTTGTCAATTTCATACTTACTGATGGCAACTTTCTACTCGGGGGCATGGGCATCTCTGAACATGCCTCATTTCTCCTGTTGGATGCTGTAGTCACTGAGGACATGGAGTTGTGTGTGATGTGTTTGTTTTGACCATATCTGTTCTTTCAGCTGGGGAAAGAGTGCACACAGACTTCTCCTCTACAGTGGAGGAGGAATCAGATCTAGGTGCAGCCAGGACAATTATTCTTGCACCCACTTGACAAAAATGCAGCTATGAGGCTTGCACAGTCTTTGAAACTGAAGTGAAAGTGTTAGTTGCTTAGTTGTGTCTGACTCTGTGGCTCCAGGACTATAGCCAGGCTCCTCTGTCCATGGAATTCTCCAGGCAAGAATGCTGAAGTGGGTAGGCATTCCTTTCCCCAGGGGATTTTCCCGACCCAGGGATAGAACCGAGGTTTCCCAAAATGCAGGCAGATTCTTTACCAGCTGAGCTGCCAGTGAAGCCCCTTGGATACATTTTAGGTGAATGATTACTTACTTTTCTCAAACCAAGGATCAATAGGGCCAGAGAGTAGAGCTCAAAATCAGATAAAAAGGGAGCAAATTGTTCTCCATTTGGATATTAAAAATAATTATAAGTTAGGCTGACAACCAAAGATAGGGTTTTATCTCCCTCTTCTCTAAAACTCAAGGTGGTCTTTGAGCTTTTAGGAATTTCATAATCTCTATTTAAACATATACTGTCATTCTCATGGGCAAAAGTTGAGAGAGCAGTTATTCTTTTGAACTGTTTTTCCAACTCTTTTTTTTTTTTTTTGGTTTGTTTTTGTTTGCTTTCCCATTCTTTTAAAATGATGCCACTATTTAAACAGAATAAAAAATCTACTAATATCATGAAAACAGAGATGTCAGAAGTGCCCGGTAAACATCCAAATGACACATTAGAGACTGGAATATTCACCTCTACAATAGGCTATGATAGGTATAAACACCTCCCAGCATTCAATGGGAAGCAAATATTTTCATTTTTATTTCTGTGTTAATTATAGCACCACTATCCCACATGTGGGGAGTGTGAAGAACACGAACCACAGGAAAAGATATTCAGCACAAGCTGCCTATCAAATACATTATCAAGGCCAGATCGATTCTATATCCACCTTTAAGGGATGATTACAGTGCAGGACCATCACTGCTTCAGCATAAAGTTGTTATTCACCATACCAAGCTAAAACTATGTTCTTACCCTTCCTCATTGGCTAAATCTGCCATTTTAACAGCTGGGCTTTTTAACAGGCTGTAGTATCTAAAACTTACACTTTTGTTATTACCATTTACAAGAGCACCCTTGGAAAGCACTAGGATTCATAACATTTCCTCTGTCTGAAAAATTAGAAGTCATTGTTTTATTGTCCATCTGTTTAAAAGATGTGAGAGTTTTAATAGTTACTATGCTTCTCAACATATCTGGAACATCCATTCATGTGCCTTCTCTAACATTCTCAAGTTTGTGATGTACTATATATATATGTAGGGTAGAAGAAATGACCAAAATAATCAATGCATAAATGGCTGAACACCTAGTAAGTTTCCATCGATTATTTAGGACAAAATAAAATTATATGAATAACAAGTACTAGAGAAAGAATAATAAATATGCCATGGAGAATTTCCCCTAGATAACATTTAAATATCAATAAAACATAGTTTATAAATAATCAAAATAAAAGAAATACCTTTCAATATTTATTTTTATTTCAATGTAATTCTCGGTGAAAGGGGGGGAAGGCATCAAAGTTTTGACATTTAAATGCTAAAGTATCCTTTTACTTTGACAGTTTTATACAGAATAACTAGCAGCCATAAAGGACAGGACGTCTGTGGGATATTTAGAGTGTGATTTTCCAAGAGTAGCTGGGAGTAATGAAAACATTTCACCTCAGCCCACAGACAAGGCAGGTTCCAGGCCGCAGCTCAAAACTTATTTGTTTGCTAAGAGCAGCTTTTTATCATTAAAATGATTTCTGCATTTGACCCCTGATTACTAAAGAGTTTGTGAACTTGCAATCTGCTTTGATTTTGTCTTGCCTGAATTGTTAGAAAAATGCAAAGTTTCATTATGCTTGATTGCTAAGTGAGAGGGTAAGTGTGGAGGCAGTTTTCAAGGAACGCTCCTGTTCAACTCGCAAGCAGCACTTAGTCGTGATTATATGTGCACCCAGACAAGAGTGCAAGCTTCTACCTTGATTGTCACTCACTGAGAAATCATGAATATGTCAAGGAGCTTCTTTCAACATGATGAATGCTTCCCATATTTGCAACTTCACGCTTCTGATCTCAGTCATAGGGTGGTAGGGGAAGAGGGGCCCTCTTTCTTCCACTTACCTAAAATTGTCCCCAACATAAGGGACTTGACAGCATTGAATTCTGTCCCTGAAGACAGGATGACTTGTCTTCTTGCATTCTGGTTAACCTATTAAATGTTCCACAAGATGTAAACATCAAAATGACAAGCAATTCAATAAAAGCGTGGAAATCAAAGGAAAACCAAGAAAAATGATAAAAATAATCCATATGTTCAAGCTATCACAAAGGTTAAAAGAGAAAAGTATTTTATAAACAACTTCTGTAGCACCTCAAATTCCACAGCACCTCAAATTCCATTCCACCCCATCCTTTCTCCCTACATTTGTCTTCATGATTTAAGTATCATAATTGGTACAGTGTACCAAGGAGATGCAAGAGCTACTTTGAACCTCAAAGTTTTTACTTATTTAGAGGAAATTTATAACATGAACAGAAAAAATGTATTATTCATACAGATTCAATATAAAAGATTACTCTTCAAAACCCAGTGACAATGCATAATTTAAAGACTCCACTGTTTTTCAAAATGTAGTTCCCCTTTAAGCAATATCTTGCTTTTTCTGTGTGTTTAAATTTCAGTAGCATTTGTTCTTTTGTAATCCAGTGGGAATAGGTTCCCATTGGGATATCTCCAATAGTCCCTATGAAAAACTAGGCAATATTTCCCAATCAAATAAAGTGAAACCAGTGAGGAGAGCATAGTATTTTAAAAGGTCAAATACTAATAAAAACTTTTGACAGTCTCTTGATAAACTAACATTGCTAAATGAAATAAAACACCCTGACTACATTTCCTATCCTAGACTTATGGAAGGACAGTGCCAAATGTGTTTTTCTTTTATTAGGGTTTATTACTGAATTTTGGCTTTAAGTCATATGTTCTGAGCATCATGATTTTTATTACTGTTGCTGTTGTTGAATTTATGACCTTACCTCTACAAGCATCACTGCTGCTTCTCTGTTAATCCTCACATGGTGAAGCTGCCCATCAGCCAGGTTTTTAAAACCAAAGTTAAAAACATCAGGTTCTCGGTGTCTGTCTAGCTTATACCTGATCTGCAAACTTCCTAAAGAAGATAAAAATAACATTTTAACTAAAATAGAATTTTATAAAAACTGGCAGTACAGGTCCTAACGCACATTAAAAAAAAAATTAATACAATCTGAATCTATGGAGCCTTTACTTGAGTGCATACAGTCACTTTTCCCAGACTAGCAATTATTTATGTGCCGTTCTGGGGCCAAATTCAGAATCCAATTTAAAAGTCAAGACCAAACAGTCTTTTTCCAAGTTCTTCCATTTTCCTGAACCAGAGGAAAAAAATCCAAGTTAAGCATATGAAAACACCAAGTAAGGCTTGAAGTTAATTATTCATGTGGTATTCATATTATTAAATGGTAAAACCTCAAGCAATTTTGTATTAACTTTCAGTTTCTACAAGCATAACTTCTTTTAATGTGACTTACTTTAATGCATTTTAATGTATCGCTGACATTTACATTATTTTTTTGCACAGCCAGAAATATTTTCTAGTGTTTTTACCATAATCAAGAGATAGCAAAAAGAGAAGAGTGATTTGCTACAATATCCAAATCTTCCAATCCACACACTGCTCTTCTTCACAGATGCACTCTCCACTCGTCACTATGGTATCGCCTCTAATAGATCCCATTAGTCAGTGATTGTAGAAATCTTTTCCAGAAGTTTCTCCCTTTATTCTCTATGAGAGAGGATTAAAGCTTAGTTTTGTTTTTTAATAGGAAAGTGTTAGTTCTGCTCTTTTCCTGGTGACCGTGGGTTAGGGAACACTCATTCCACTTTTCTTTACACGTGGATAGGGCATGGGGGCTTCCCCAGGGGCGCAAGTGGTAAAGAACCCACCTGCCAATGCAGGAGAAATGAGAGACTCTTGTTCGNCAGTGATTGTAGAAATCTTTTCCAGAAGTTTCTCCCTTTATTCTCTATGAGAGAGGATTAAAGCTTAGTTTTGTTTTTTAATAGGAAAGTGTTAGTTCTGCTCTTTTCCTGGTGACCGTGGGTTAGGGAACACTCATTCCACTTTTCTTTACACGTGGATAGGGCATGGGGGCTTCCCCAGGGGCGCAAGTGGTAAAGAACCCACCTGCCAATGCAGGAGAAATGAGAGACTCTTGTTCGATCCCTGGGTTGGGAAAATCCTCTGGAGGAGGGCATGGCAACCCACTCCAGTATTCTTGCCTGGAGAATCCCAGGGACAGAGAAGCCTGGAGGGCTGGAATCCACAGGGTCACAGAGTCAGACACGACTGGAGTAACTTAGCACGCACACAGGGAACAGGGCATGACTGACTTCCCAACCACTGATGGATAAAGAACAATCACATTTATCTGATGCTCAAGGAAATTGGGTTTGATATGATTTAATACACTTCATGATTTCATTTCCAAGGAGGAGGAGCTATTTTCCATATATAAAATGAGATACCATCTTCCAGAATGAACAGTGTTGTTGTTGTTCAGTTGCTCAATCACGTCTGACACTGTGACACCACAGACTGCAGCATGCCAGGCTTCCCTATCCATCACCGTCTCTCAGAGTTTGCTCAAACTCAGGTCCAATGAATAGGTGATGCCATCCAACCATCTCGTAGTCTGTCATCCCCTTCTCCACCTGCTTTCAATTTTTCCCAGCATCAGTGTCTTTTCTAGTGAGTCAGCTCTTTGCATCAGGTGACCAAAGTATTAGAGCTTCAGTTTCAGCATCAGTCCTTCCAATGAATATTCAAGTTGATTTCCTTTAGGACTGCCTGGTTTGATCTCTTTGCTGTCCAAGGGACCCTCAAGAGTTTTCTCCAGCACCACAGTATGAAAACATCAGTTCTTTGGCCATCAGGTGGCCAAAGTATTAGAACGTCAGCTTCAGAATCAGTCCTTCCAATGAATATTCAGAGTTGATTTCCTTTAGTATTGAGTATTTTGATCTCCTTGCTGCCAAAGGGACTCTCAAGTCTTCTTGAACACCACAGTTCAAAAACATCAATTCTTTGGCACTCAACCTTCTTCATGGTCCAACTCTCATATCCATACATGACTACTGAAAAACCATAGCTTTGATAATACTGACCTTTGTCAACAAAGTAATGTCTCTGCTTTTTAATATGCTGTCTAGATTTGTCATAGCTTTTCTTCCAAGGAGCAAGCATCTTTTAATTTCATGGCTGCAGTCACCATCTGCAGTGATTTTGGAGCCCAGGAAAATAAAGTCTGTCACTGTTTCCATTGTTTCCCCATCTATTTGCCATGACATGTTGAGTTTTAAGCCAGTTTTTTCACTCTCCTTTTTAACTTTCATCGAGAAGATCTTTAGTTCCTCTTCACTTTCTGCCATAAGGATGGTCACCTGCATATCTGAGATTATTGATATTTCTTCCAGAAATCTTGATTCCAGCTTGTGCTTCATCCAGCCCAGCATTTCACATGATGTACTTTGCATATAAGTGAAACAAACAGAGTGACAATATACAGCCATGATATACTCCTTTGCTCAATTTTGAACCAATCCATTGTTTCAAATCCAGTTCTAACTGTTGCTTCTTGACTTGCATACAAATTTCTCAGGAGGCAGGTAAAGTAGTCTGGCATTCCCATCTCTTTAAGAATTTTCCACAGTTTGTTGTGATCCACACAGATAAAGGATTTAGCATAGTCAATGAAGCAAAAGTAGATGTTTTTCTGGAACTTTCTTGCTTTTCCTATGATCCAATGGATGTTGGCAATCTCTGGTTGCTCTGCCTTTTCTAAATCCAGCTTGAATATCTGGAAGTTCATGGTTCAGGTGCTGCTAAAACCTCACTTGAAGAATTTTGAGCATTACTTTGCTAGAACATGAGATAAGTGCAATTGTGTGGTAGTCTGAACATTCTTTGGCATTGCTTTTCTTTGAAATTGGAATGAAAATTGACCTTTTCCAGTCCCGTGGCCACTGCTGAGTTTTCCAAATTTGCTGGCATACTGAGTGCAGCATTCTAATAGCATCATCTTTCAGGACTTGAAATAACTCAGCTGGAATTTCATTACCTTGTCTAACTTTGNTCCAGTATTCTTGCCTGGAGAATCCCAGGGACAGAGAAGCCTGGAGGGCTGGAATCCACAGGGTCACAGAGTCAGACACGACTGGAGTAACTTAGCACGCACACAGGGAACAGGGCATGACTGACTTCCCAACCACTGATGGATAAAGAACAATCACATTTATCTGATGCTCAAGGAAATTGGGTTTGATATGATTTAATACACTTCATGATTTCATTTCCAAGGAGGAGGAGCTATTTTCCATATATAAAATGAGATACCATCTTCCAGAATGAACAGTGTTGTTGTTGTTCAGTTGCTCAATCACGTCTGACACTGTGACACCACAGACTGCAGCATGCCAGGCTTCCCTATCCATCACCGTCTCTCAGAGTTTGCTCAAACTCAGGTCCAATGAATAGGTGATGCCATCCAACCATCTCGTAGTCTGTCATCCCCTTCTCCACCTGCTTTCAATTTTTCCCAGCATCAGTGTCTTTTCTAGTGAGTCAGCTCTTTGCATCAGGTGACCAAAGTATTAGAGCTTCAGTTTCAGCATCAGTCCTTCCAATGAATATTCAAGTTGATTTCCTTTAGGACTGCCTGGTTTGATCTCTTTGCTGTCCAAGGGACCCTCAAGAGTTTTCTCCAGCACCACAGTATGAAAACATCAGTTCTTTGGCCATCAGGTGGCCAAAGTATTAGAACGTCAGCTTCAGAATCAGTCCTTCCAATGAATATTCAGAGTTGATTTCCTTTAGTATTGAGTATTTTGATCTCCTTGCTGCCAAAGGGACTCTCAAGTCTTCTTGAACACCACAGTTCAAAAACATCAATTCTTTGGCACTCAACCTTCTTCATGGTCCAACTCTCATATCCATACATGACTACTGAAAAACCATAGCTTTGATAATACTGACCTTTGTCAACAAAGTAATGTCTCTGCTTTTTAATATGCTGTCTAGATTTGTCATAGCTTTTCTTCCAAGGAGCAAGCATCTTTTAATTTCATGGCTGCAGTCACCATCTGCAGTGATTTTGGAGCCCAGGAAAATAAAGTCTGTCACTGTTTCCATTGTTTCCCCATCTATTTGCCATGACATGTTGAGTTTTAAGCCAGTTTTTTCACTCTCCTTTTTAACTTTCATCGAGAAGATCTTTAGTTCCTCTTCACTTTCTGCCATAAGGATGGTCACCTGCATATCTGAGATTATTGATATTTCTTCCAGAAATCTTGATTCCAGCTTGTGCTTCATCCAGCCCAGCATTTCACATGATGTACTTTGCATATAAGTGAAACAAACAGAGTGACAATATACAGCCATGATATACTCCTTTGCTCAATTTTGAACCAATCCATTGTTTCAAATCCAGTTCTAACTGTTGCTTCTTGACTTGCATACAAATTTCTCAGGAGGCAGGTAAAGTAGTCTGGCATTCCCATCTCTTTAAGAATTTTCCACAGTTTGTTGTGATCCACACAGATAAAGGATTTAGCATAGTCAATGAAGCAAAAGTAGATGTTTTTCTGGAACTTTCTTGCTTTTCCTATGATCCAATGGATGTTGGCAATCTCTGGTTGCTCTGCCTTTTCTAAATCCAGCTTGAATATCTGGAAGTTCATGGTTCAGGTGCTGCTAAAACCTCACTTGAAGAATTTTGAGCATTACTTTGCTAGAACATGAGATAAGTGCAATTGTGTGGTAGTCTGAACATTCTTTGGCATTGCTTTTCTTTGAAATTGGAATGAAAATTGACCTTTTCCAGTCCCGTGGCCACTGCTGAGTTTTCCAAATTTGCTGGCATACTGAGTGCAGCATTCTAATAGCATCATCTTTCAGGACTTGAAATAACTCAGCTGGAATTTCATTACCTTGTCTAACTTTGTTCATAGTGATGCTTTCTAAGGCCCACTTGACTTCGCATTCTGGCTCTAGATAAGTGATCATATCATGGTATTCTGGGTCATTAAGATCTTTTTTGTATAGTTCTTCTGTATATTCTTGCCAACTTTTCTTAATTTCTTCTGCTTCTGATAGGTCCATATCTTTCTGTCATTTATCGTGCTCATCTTTGCATGAAATGTTCCCTTAGTATCTATAATTTTCTTGAAGACGTCTCTAGTCTTTCCCATTCTATTGTTTTCCTCTATTTCTTTGCATTCTTCACTTAGAAGAGCTTTCTTCTTTCTCCTTGCTATTCTTTGGAACTCTGCATTCAGATGTGTATATCTTTCCTTTTCTCCTTTGCCTTTCACTTGTCTTCTTTTCTCACCTATTTGTAAGGCTTCCTCAGACAACCATTTTGCATTTCGTTTTTTTGAAGCTGGTTTTGATCACCACCTCCTGTACAATGTTATGAACCTTCATCCATAGTTCTTCAGGCACTCTGTCTATCAGATCTAATCTCTTAAATCTATTTTTCACTTCAACTGTATACTCATAAAGGGTTTGATTTAGGTCATGCCTTAATGGCCTAATGGTTTTCTCTACATTTTTCAATTTAAGTCTGAATTGGCAATAAGGAGTTAATGATCTGAGCCATAGTCAGGTCCTGGTCTTGTTTTTTTCTGACTGTATAGAGCTTTTCCATCTTTGGCTGCAAAGAATATAGTCAATCTGATTTTGGTATTGATCGTCTGGTAATGTCCATGTGTAGAGTCATCTCTTGTGTTGCTGCATATCCATACAGTGAAACTATTTCATTTCAGAAGGCAAGACTCCCTCACCCCCACTGCCGTGCTCTACAGTATATTGTCATCAGTTATCTATTTTATACATAGTATCAACTGTGTATATATGTCAATTTCAACCTCCCAATTTTACCCGCCCCCACCCTTTCCCCCTTGGTAACCATGCAATTGTTCTCTACATTTGTGCGTCTCTTTGCAAGTAATATTATCTATGTGCTTTTCTAGATTCCACATATATGCATTAATGTACAGTATTTGTTTTTCTCTTTCTGACTTTCTCCACTCTGTATGACACTCTCTAGGTCCATCCACATCTTTGCAAATGACTAAATTTTGCTGCTTTTTATGGTTGAGTAATATTTTTTTGCATATCTGCTCTGCATCTTCTTTTTCCATTCCTCTGTTGATGGACCATCATTCAAAAAGATGTGTGTATCCCAATGTTCACAGCAGCACTATCTACAATAGCCAGGACATGGACACCACCCAAGTCAGTCTTCTTGTTCTTAAAAAGACACTCACCATTTGGGGCAAGGATAACTGAAAGGTATTCCTCAAAGAATGAGCTCACATAGAGCAGTAAGCTGGGTTTCCCTGTGGTCCGGAAGCTCAGTGTGGCCATTTCTCCTGTCAGTGTCAGATCCTCATGAAATAAAGCTGCGAAGGAGCTGGAGTTCTTGCTAAAGGTGTCATTGTAATGTTCTTGAAAATTGTAGATCACCGAGGAGCCAGCTCCAAAATAAGCAGAAATGTCTGGAATGGCAAGCAATTTTTGTTGTATTAGCAATATGTAAGTGCATGTGTCTCATGTATATTTCCATATATGCAAAGACTATCTCTAATCCTCAAGTGTCTCAAAAGGGAAAAACAATAATGTCATGCTGTGATAGGTGTTTTTTAGTTTAGTATTATTTGTTTTTATTTTGGCTGTGAGACACAGCTTGCAGTATCTCAGTTCCCTGATCAGAGACTGGACCTGGGCCATAGCAGTGAAAGCACCAAATCCTAACTACTAGGCCACCAGGGAACTCCTCCTTTGCAGTTTCTTAATTAAAAAAAAATTAAGATGGAAAATAATAAAGCTTAAGTAAAGAGATAATCCTTCCATATTCCCATAACCCAGAATTGAGTAACAGTATTTTATTATTGCCTCAAAAATGCAAAATTCAATGTCCAGCATAAACGCATAGTTGAAGTTTACTGCTCTCCTCAAGGAGACCTCATTGATGCCCCTCTGATCTACTAGTAGTCATAGCCTTGTCAAGGATACAAGCTTACCTCCTCCCAAGGGAAATGGAGGCATTTGGGATAGAAACAATTCTATTTCAGCTAGTCACAGAGAACTGCCTTATCTCTTCATTACAGAGTCAACGCCAGAGGCAGCTTCATGGACTCCTCGTGCTCCATCCTCTCCCTGTTCCTTGGGCACACTCACCGTTCTCGCACAACGGCCCGTCATACGCAGAGACGGTGCAGTCACAGGTGATCCCTCTGCGCTTTTCTCTACACCTCCCTCCATTGTGACACAGATGGCCGTAGGTGCTGCAGTGTCCTGGACACCCTGGCTCCACTCCTGGGGTCATCATGGCTCTCTCTTCCAGATCCAGGGCCAGCCCGTTCAATCGCAGAGACCGAATGCACCCCAGGAAGCCTCTCTGTCGGCTTGCGGTTCCACCTACAAGGGAAACACTGCAAATGCAAACGCGTTCCTCTGTGTCTTATTCGAGATTTCACCTTCATGCTGAACTGAGGCCTTATCTCTGCTCTCTGCTCATTCATCATGTCCAACTCTGCAACCCCATGGACTGTAGCCCACCAGGCTCTTCTGTCCATATCCATGGGATTCTCCAGGCAAGACCACTGGCATGGGTTGCCATGCTCTCCTTCAGGGGATCTTCCTGACCCAAGGATCAAACTTGTATCTCCTGCGCCCGTGAATTGCAGGTAGATTTTTCACTGCTGAGCCACCAGGGAAGCCCCATATAGATAATGACAAAAAAGTCATTGCTCAAGTTTTATGAACAAATACAATACTGAAAACATAGTCTGTGATCAAATGTTAAGAATCATCAAATGGCGCTGAGTTAAAAGCATTAATGAAAATATTTTTAAGGTGAACTTGGTAATATTTATTCTAAATTATTTAGAAAGACTTACATTTTTACATTTGTTCCTCTCTTAAAGGACAAAATGAAGACCACTGATCCTTTTAAAGTCTAAATTTATAAACAATTACATGTATAATAAAAGTTATATAGTTAAAAATCTTTGCAATGTAATATGTATTATAAATGTGTGGTACATAAATTTGTAATACATCTATTATACAAATACATATATGCACAACAATTTTAATATATATAAAATACATGTACAAATTTATGTATTTGATTGACCAAAATGTTCATTTAAGATTTACTGTAACAATTTATAGAAAAAGCCAAATGAACTTTTTGGCCAACCCTATATATTGTGTGTGTTATATAATGCTAATTCTTACTTATATGAGCTCTGAATAATAAAGCTATGAAAAGGAACTGAGAAGAGACCAAAGAAAGAGAAGGCAGAAGAGGTAAAACCAAAATTTAGGACCTCAGGCCTTTCACACTCCATCCTGGAAGCTCTGAGGTTAGGTGGTATAACATTAACCAAATAATATATATCTCCTTATTTTTATATCATTTATCATGTGAACATAATAAATATGGGAGCACAGGAGTCATCTGAAGTACCTGCTGAAAACAGATTTTGGATTTATTCCCAAAGATCCTAATTCACTGAATTTTCAACTAACACCTCAGGATTTAGAAACATTGCCATAATGGAAACACTAGCTCTAGGTAGGTTTCCATTCAAACTTTGTTCCTAGAAATTCTGTTAATTAATCCTCAGAATTTAAATAAGAAAATAGAACTGTTTAGTTTGATTCACAACTTGATAACTTTCAGAGAAGCCTCCTCGACTCAGTGAGAACTAACTGTGCTTGAAGCTGAGTTTAACGGTGCTATGGGCTACACCACACACACACACACACACACACACACACACACACACACACACAAATTCATTCAATAGCATCCGTTCCTGAACATTGTAGTAGGTAACTTCTGCCAAAGCAGACTCTTTGCTAATTTGTGATTTACATCAATTTTTAATTGGACTATGTCCTTATTTACTTTAAAATACGTGATATCAGACCAAGTGAGAGCTACTTCATTAATCTGCTTAGTTTCCAAATTAGAATAGAGTTGTCTAAAAAGCAATGTAGCAAAACTTATTCCTTCCTTTGGGAAAAACAAACAATAATAAAGACTAAGCAAGTAAATTAGAGGGAAGACTTCCACTATCCAGAGTGTTTATCTTTAAAGAAGGGACAGCAGAATAATGAGTCCACTCTGGTTCTAAACATGAAGCTTGCAATGAGAGCAGCAGAGAGGGAGCAGGGCGGAGAGGAACCAGGCGCTAGGCTTGATTGAACACTTCTTTGCAGAGTCACACGAGGCTGCTTCTGTCGGCCTGGCCTCCTACTGTCTGATTTTGGGGGGACATTGGAGGATTTTGTCCTAATTACAAGTCTGATTCTCTAACTTCACTAAAAAGTGAAATGAGAGAAATGGATAAAAAATGCTAAGTTAACTGAAACAAACATAAATCATCTATGATACTGAGTGCAAGCCTGGGAATCAGTCCAACAGGGGTTTGGGTTTCCCTTCCAGTTGGGTTTCTGTGATCAAGTCCCTTGATCTCTCTGAACCTCCATGATCTCATCTTTAAATTGGGTATAATAATCTGTAGCCCAGTGGTAAAGAATCCACTTAACATTGCAGGAAATGCAAGAGATGTGAGTTCAGTTTCTGGGTCAGGAAGATTCCTTGGTGTGGAAAATGGCAACCCACTCCAGTATTCTTGCCTGGAGAATCCCATGGACAGAGGAGTCTGGTGGGTTACAGTCCATGAGGTTGTAAAGATTGAGTCACATGATCTATGACAGAGATGCTCATCTCATAGTAAATGAGTTCTTGGTACACAGTGTCTGTGTGGCTGAACCACACTGACTTTTTTTTTTTTTTTCATCAGCTCCATCTTAGTCCTGCAACCTCACCCCGCTCCCCTCTTTTTGGATGACTGATCTTTAGCCTACTCACAAGGAAAGCATCCCAGCCAGATATTTCCCTACCAACCTTTACCCTTGCCTTCATCTGATATGAAAACTAGAAGTGTCTTTTGCTGATGCAGGTGATCATGAGACTTCCATGGGGGCAGAAAAATCCTGGGACTGGGCCATGCATCCTTCTCACTTGGTAGTCAGATTCTATTTTTAGCTTTGCCCCTTCAGATTCCCCCAGGATCCCTTTCCATGGCACGAGATGCCACTGTGAATGCCTCTGGTTCATCATCCCCTGGATATAATTTACCCAGAGCAAACATCAGAACTGTACTTTATGGAGTAGCCTCCACTGAGTTTCAGTCTCAAAGTTCCTTTTCAGTTCAGAACATTTTTTCTTTTTAATTTACATTTTAATTGGAGGATAATTTCTTTATAATGTTGTATTGATTTCTGCTACACAACAGTGTGAATTAGTCATAATTATACATATATATATATATATATATATATGTATATGTGGATCTTCCCTGGTGGCTCAGATGGTAAAACATCTGCCTACAATGGGGGAGACCTGGGTTCAGTCCCTGGGCTGGGAAGATCTCCTGGAGAAGGAAATAGCAACCCACTCCGGTATTCTTGCCTGGAGAATCCCATGGAAGGAGGAGTCTGGCAGGCTACAGTCCATGGGGTTGCAAAGAGTCCGACACGACTGAGCGACTTCACTCACTCACTTCACTCATATATATATATATATATATATATATCTCCCTTCACTCTTGAGACTCCCTCCTACCACTCATCCCACCTCTCTAGGTAATCACAGAATCACAGAGCACCAGGCTGGGCTCAAACAAATATCGTATATTAATGCATATGTACGGAATCTAGAAAAATAGTGTTGATGAAACTATCTGAGGGAAAGAATGGAGACACAGATGTAAAGAACGAACTTATGGACAGAGTGGGAGAAGGAGAGAGTTAAAGAGGATTTTTTTCTCCCACCAGCGCCTACAGTAGTCGTGGCAGCTGTTATCATCACTGCTGTTGTAGCTGCGATCTCCCCTTGGTGTGTCTTCGCACTCAGAGCACAGTACAGTTAGAAGCCGCCAGCAGCACTCACCCACGAAAAGCTGGCTGTTGAGCTGCAAGCGGGCGTGCCCGTCAGCTGGGGCAGGTTGGGTCTTGCGAGGGTGCTGACCCACTTGAAGGGACGCTTCTTTAACGTTCCGGTCTGCCTTCACGTGGTGCCACCGATTGTCATTAAAGGCAGTGGGAGACTGCACCGTGACCTCACAGGGCCCATTCCCCACATCAAACGAAAAGGTTACTTCTGTTGGGGCTGGAAATAAAAATATGAGAGATGCCCAAGTTCCTTCACAGGAGAGAATGTTTAGTCTTGAGTAAATCTGAAAAAACCACCATGACCTGCTCCTTATGAAAGAAGACACGCTAGGGATGCAGACAGATGTCGGTCTGAGTTGCTTGGGGAGGGGTTGGGGTGGAGAATAAACCTGTATCCTGGAGAAAGAAATGTGAAGCAGATTTTAATGTATTTCTCCCCAGAGTTTACTGTTCATCTTGCTAAGCCCTTAAGCAATGGAGATATTTACCTACAGAAACAAACTAATATTTTATCTGACTTTATACATAGAAGTGATTTTATTTAAAGGTGGTTTAAACCTTTATGTAGTTTTAAAAGCACTAGGTGAATTTCAGATAGCGAGACATTAAGTTTTGTCTACATATATATAAACAATGTGTTTAGTCAATTAAATCACATGATGTTATGATTTAGTAAGAAGTTATTTGACCAGTTTGGTTTAATACCCTTTTTGCACATAGAATTAAGACAACAAGGAACTGTACAGACTGTTGTGTGTTGCAGGAATCACTGTTTCACTTTCCACTTAGTATTTAAGAAAAAATATAACTGACAAAGGAAGCATGCCAGTGTATTAGGAGTTAGGTTACCAGCAAGGTTAATGTTAATTACTGAGTACCCCAGAGGCTTTGTGCAGGGTGGACAGCTCACCTCGCAGCTCTAGCCTGATGAAGTCTGTGATTCCCAGGTTCTCTAAAAACACCCCTGAAGAGGCTGTGGTCTTAAAAAAGAAAGACACGTCAGCACTAAGCTCTCCTCGGAACGTGGGGAAATGAAGGTATGAAGTCTCAGTATTGAAGGAAGCTGAATTCCAAAATGAATCTGTTTACAAGAAAAAAAAAAAAGATGACAATGACAATAGCAGTAAAATACAAGTAACAATTGCCTTTTATATTTCTAGCATTTTTACCATTTGATGCATTATTTATCCATTCAAAGCATTATTTATCCATACAAGCCTTCTTATGGGAGTTCTTCTGAACATGTGGCCATGAGATGAATGTCTAAATAGTGATTCTTTTGAGGATTAAGAATAAGGACATGGCTGCAAGTGAGTGGATGGATAATCACTTTGATAAAGGCCTGGAAGAGGGGGAATTGTTCTCTTTTTTTAACTAAATTATCATAGAGTAAAATTGACTTTTTAGGGTTTTAGAGTTATATAAAGTTTACAGATTTTTAGTTATATGAATTTTAACATATGCATGGATTTGTGTAACCATCATAAAACTCAGAATAAAGAATAGTTCCACCACCCCCAAAAAACTCTCTCTTGCTATTTCTTTATAGTCACACCCTCTACCCACCCCTCAGCCTGGCAGTATAGTTTTACCTTTCCCAAATAACATATAAATGGACTCAAGCAGTATGCAATAACATAAAGCCTTTGAGATTCATTTGAGATGTTGCATGTCAACATCTATTCTTTTTTTAATGCTCTGTAGTATGGCAACCCACTCCAGTTAGTATGGCAACCCACTCCAGTATTCTTGCCTGGAGAATCCCAGGGACGGAGGAACCTGGTGGGCTGCCGTCTATGGGGTCGCATAGAGTCAGACTGAAGCGACTTAGCAGCAGCAGTAGCAGCAGTATTTCATCACGTGAATGTGCCATAGTTTATTTATGCATATTTAAGAACACTAAAGTTGTTTTCAAATTTGGTCAATTACAAACAGCATTGCTCTAAAAATTTGCATGGCACAGTGGTAAAGAATCTGCCTGCCAATGCAGGAGACATAGGTTTGATTCCTGGGTCAGGAAGATCCCTTGGAGGAGGAAATGTCAGCCCACTCCAGTATTCTTGCCTGGAAAATTCCATGGAGAGAAGAGCCTGGTGGTGGGCTATATAGTCCATGGAGTTGCAAAGAGGCAGACATGACTGGGCAAGTGACCACAACCACAAGAACAAACGTTTGTGAAAAGTTTTTGTATGAGCATATGTTTTCATTTCTCTAGGGTAAATTCCCAGGAGCATGATTCCTGGATCATATGCCAAGTATATGTTTATAAGAGACTGCCAAACAGTTTTCCAGAGTGATCATACCATTTTTAATTCCCATGATCAGTGTGTAACAGATATAGTTGTTTTATATCTTTACCAGCATTTTACATTGTTAGTATACATATTTTTTTTTATCTTAGCAATTCAAACGGATGCAAAGTAGTCTTTCACTGTGGTTTTAATTTTCCTTCCCTAATAGATAATGATGTTGGGCATCTTCTCATGTGCTTTTTTGCCACTTTATGTCCTCTTTGGTGAAGAGTGTGTTCAGCTTGAGGGGAACTGACATCTTTCTTATGTTGATCTTCCAATCCATGAACACAGTATATCTCTTCCTTTATTCAGATTTTTTGATTCTTCAGTAGTTAGTCGTTTATTTGGTTTACAGATTTTATACATGTTTTTGTTAAACATATACCTGAGTATTATATGTTCTTTGGAGATACTGAAAATAATATTCTCTTATAGATTTTGGTTTCCAGTTTACACTGCTAGCATATATAACTGATCTGTCTGTTGTTGACATTGCATCTTGAGATCTGGTTGAGCTCACTTATGAGACCTGGTAAGGTTTTTGTTTCTGTTTTGGGTAGTACATTCCTTGAGATTTTCTAGGTAGACAATAATATATGTAGGCTTCCCTGGTGGCTTAGTGGCAAAGAATCTGCCTGTAATGCAGAAGATGTGGGTTCAATCACTGAGATGGGAAGATCCCCTAGAGAAGGAAATGGCAACCCACTCCAGTATGCTTGCCTGGAACATCCCATAGACAGAGGAAACTGGCAGGCTACAGTTCATGATGGAATCACAGAAGAGCTGGATACAACTTAGTGACTAAACAACCAACCAACAATCAAGTGTGCATATGCAAATAGAGTTTTCTTTCACGCTTTCCAGTCTTTATGAACTTATCTTCTTTCTTACATTATTGCCCTGGTTAAGACAATGACAATTATTGTTGAATAAAAGTGGTGAGATTGGATATCTTAACCTTGTTCCCATCCTGAGGGGAAAAGCATTCAGTTTTATTACCAATAATTATGATACTTTTGTAATTAGACACTGTCTTATTAGGCTGAAAAATTTTCTTTTATACTTACTTTGCTAAGAATTTCATTATAAATGTTATTATGATATAAATTATGATTTTTAATTTGTTATTTTAGTAATTTAAATTATAATGTTCATATTAATTGATACAGAAAAAGCATCTGGCATGATTTTTCTTCCTTTAACCATGTTAACATGGTAGATTACATTGATCAACTTCCAAATACTGAATTAGCCTTGTAGCCTGGATAAACTGCAGATGGTAGTAGTGCATTTAAAAATATATACATATCCCAGGGTTATTTGTTAATATTTTGTCAATATTTTTTGCATCTGTGTTAGTAATAACATTGTTAGTAGTTATAATTTTTTTTTACTATCTTTGTCTAGTTTCAATATCATAACAACATTCTGTTTTAAATGTTGGGAAGAATTTCCTCTTCTACTTTCTGAAAGAGGTTTTATAGATATGGTATTATTTCTTGGGTAGAATTCATCAGTGAATCAAGCTTGATCTGAATTTTTTTTTTAAGTTTTAAATGACAAATTCAATTCCATTAATACTATTAGGTCTATTCCAGTTGTCTCATTCATCTTAAGTGAGTTTTGGTTGTTAGTAGTTTTCAAAGAACTAGTCCACTTCATCTGTATAATAAATTTAATACTTGTACAATTGTTTGTAGTATACTTTTTTATACTCTTGATGTCAGTGGTATCTGCAGTGTTATCCCAACACTCAATTTCCATATTGGTAATTTTTATCATTTTGGGGATAGTTTTGTTAGAGGTTTAACTATTTTATTAGTATTTTAAAAGAGTATAAAAAGAATCTCTTTTAATTTTTATAGATAAATATATATTCTGCTTTTAATTTAATTGATTTCTATTCTTGTCTTTTCTTTCTTGTCTTTCTATTCTTTCTGCTTATTTTAGGTTTAAGGTTTATTTTTCTCTTCTATTTCTAGTTTCTTTTGGTGAAAGCTTATATTATTGAACTGAGATCATTTTTTATTTCATAATATAAGTACTTATTGCTACAAACATCCCTCTGACCACTGCTATCACAAAATTTAATACTACAAATTTTGATAGTCTGTATTTTAATTTTCATTCAGTTCAAAATACATTATCAGATCTATTGAGACCTTGTTCTTGACTTGGGTATTATTTAAGGATCTGAAGTTTAATTTCTAAGTGTTTGGAGGTTTTCTTGTTCTTTAATTATTTCTAATTTAATTTGATTGTATTAGTGAATGCATTTTATATGATTTAAATTACTTAATATTTGCCAAGGTTTGTTTTATGACACAGAATATTCTGTGTCTGGGTTAAAGATTCATGTGCATTTGAAAAGAATGTGTATTCTACTGTTGGTAGAGTATTCTACAAATGTCATTTGGATTCTGGTGTCATTCAGGTCTTCCATATCCTTACTAATTTTCCCTCTATTAGTTCCATATATTAATGAGAAAGGAGTATTAGACTCTAATTATAATTATGCATTTCTCTGTCTCTCCTTTCCATCCTGTCAAATTTCACTTTATGTATTTTGAAGCTCAGTTATTTGCACACATATTTAAGATTTTTAGGTCTTCTAGTTCATTTTTATATCTATTAATTTACTTTGCTTTCAAGTAAAAATTTTAATATAGAAACTCCAGAGTTTGTGTAGTCTATCTTTTGCCATCATTTTCTTTTATTATGTCATTATATTTGAGTTGAACTTCTTATAGACAGTATACAGGTGAGACTTAACAGTGTCTTTTATGAGTTTATTTAGACCACTTACATTAAATACAAATTTTGCTATGTTAGTTCTTCATTTCATTATTTTTTCCTATTTGTCCTAATTTTCATTCTTTGTTTCCCCCTTTCTGCCCTCTTTTGGATTACTTGAATACTTTTCAGTATTCTATTTGTATTTGCCTGTAGCAAATTCTTAATTGATTCTTTTAGGGATTAAAATATATATATGTACTTTCTCAGTCTGCTTAAAATCTACATTTTAACCACTTTAAGTGATTTGTAAAAACCTTGGAAACAATTTTGACCCTTATCTACTCCTGTTCATGTTGTTGCTACTTGTATTACATCTACACAAAATAAAAGCCCTGTGAAACAGAGTTGTGCTTTCAGTCCTCAGATACATTTAAAAATAACTGAATAGGAAAATAACCTATTAAATTACCCAGGTATTTACCATTTCTGATGCTGATTGTTTTATCCCCGAAGTTACCAAATTTCTTTCTGATACCATTTCCCTTCTAAGAACCTCCCTTTAGAAATTCTTTTAAAGGATGCTTTCTGGTGATGAATGCTTTTAGTTTTCTTTCACTGGAGATATTTAAAACTTTTACTTTCATTCCTAAAGGATATTTTTACTGAACACAGAATTCTCAACTGACCATACTTTCAAAATATAAATATTTTTCCATTTCCTCTGGCCTCCGTATTTCTGATGAGAAACTTACTGTCATTTGAATTGGTGTTTTCCTATAGGCAACACATTATTATTCTCTCTGGCTGCTTTCAAAAAATTCTTCTCATTGTCTTTAGTTTTCATCAGTTTGCTTACAATATGTCTAGATGTGAATTTCTTTGAGTTTATCCTGTTTCAGATTAATTCAACTTCCCAGTTTCTCTTTTGCCAAACTTGGAGGGTTTTCAGCCATTATATTTTCAAATGTTTTTTCAGGACCAACACTTTTCCTCTCTTCTTCTGGAAATTCACTTACCTGAATATTATATACATATTTTATTATTAACCCACAGGTCCCTGAGACCCTATTCATTTTTTTCAGTCTTTTTTTCTTTCTCTTGCTTAGATTGGATAATTTCTATTTATCTATCTTCAAGGCCCTTGGTTGTTTCATCTCAAATTTTCTACTTAGCCCATCCAGTGCATCTTTTAATTCCATTGCTATACTTCTTAGTTCTGAAGTTTCCTTTTAGCTCTCCTTTATATAGCCTATTTCTTTGTTGAAACATTCCCTTTTTCTATTTGTTTCAAACTCATTTATTATTATTCCTTACAGTTTTTGTGTAATAGTTGTTTTAAAGTCTTTATCAGTTAATTTTAACCTCTGTGTTATTGGTTATCTATTGATTACATTTTCTTATGCAAACTTCAATTTTTCCAGTTCTTTGTATGTTAAGTAATTTTGGATTATTTTCTAGATATTTACAATATTATGTTAACAAACTGGGAGCTTTGCTTAAATACAAGGAGTATGTTGATATTTTTATTTTTCAGGCCTGGTTATGATCTGCCCACACATTTCAACCTTCCCTCTGTGGCCCATGGCTCCTATGGCAGTCTAGTTTTCAAAGTTTTTGCAGGACTTTTCAGATCTGCCTCACCTTTGCACCACACAGTGGCCAGTCTGAGTCCTGGGTGATAGCTTCTTCGCTCATTCTCAATTTCTTGGTCTATAATAAGGACCAGTTTGAGGTACGTGTAGCTCGGAGGTAAACCAAGGACTTCATAAACAAGTTATAACATCACTTTCTTGAACTCTTTCCTCTCTATGTTCTTCCAATACTTTCCAGTTCCCTGGGGCTCTCTCTTCATGCACACAGCCAGAAAACTAGGGCTCTATTTAGCCTGTTTTATTGTGCTTTCCTATTTACTTCTGTTCCTGTACCTAAATCCGTTGCCAAGTGATGATTGAACAAAGAAAGAAAACAAAAGTAATGTGAGTTTGCCACTGTTTGGGAGTCAGGGCTGTCCTGTCCAGAGCAGAAAATTCCTTTTTCAGTGCTCTGGCTCTTGCACCCTCTTGAGGCAGTTTCTGCCACTGTTGCCATGGGGTTGCCTGGGAACTGGAACCTCAGAAAACAGAGATAAGGGGGAGAGGGATGAGATTCCTGTACTCACTGACTGAAGCTCCTTGTCCCCTCCTTCAGTCAGGACTAGAGGACTTCTCCTGGAACTCTACCCATTTGTGATCCCATGGCTAAGAGATATTGGAGGAAAGTACATGGTGAACTCTGCTTTCTGCTTCCTACTACTGTTTGCTTTTCAGAGTCTTGCGATAACTGCTTCATGAAGCCTATCTGTGCAGTATTTAAAGCCATGAGATGATGGGAAAAGACCACCAGTGGAGAATAGACAGCAAAGAGGGCAGAAAATAGAGCCATGGGGAACCCCAACATTATCCCACTGATGAGATGAAGAAAGATTAGGGAGAGAAGGGAAGAAAAACCAGAATTTTGTGGTATGCTGGCCACCAAGTAAAGAAAGTGACTTAAAGAAGAGGGAATCATGGGACAATTCCAAAGTGGCTAAGAGGTCAATTCAGATATTAATCAGAGAATAAGAATGGGACTTAGCAATGTTGAGTTCTCATTGGTGACCTCAGTTTCTGAGGGGTGATGAAGGACAATACCTGTCTTATATTCAAGGGAGACTAGAAGTAGGGACATTAAAGATAGAACTCTTATTTTATTTCAGTTGGGGGCAGTGAAGGATATGAAAGAAATTAAGTTGCAGTTGGAGGGGTAAGTGGAATTAAGAGCATCAAGGCTTCTAGTGTAAATATTAAGAACTATCAAAAGGCATTAATGCATAGATAGGAATCAGAGATCAAATTGTCAACATCCGCTGGATCATCAAAAACGCAAGAGAGTTCCAAAAAAACATCTATTTCTGTTTTATTGACTATGCCAAAGCCTTTGACTGTATGGATCACAATAAACCGGAAAATTCTGAAAGAGGTGGGTCAGACCACCTGACCTGCCTCTTGAGAAACCTGTATGCAGGTCAAGAAGCAACAGTTTGAACTGGACATGGAACAACAGACTGATTCCAAATAGGAAAAGGAGTACATCCAGTCTGTATATTGTCACCCTGCTTATTTAACTTCCATGCAGAGTACATCATGAGAAACGCTGGGCTGGAGGAAGCACAAGCTGGAATCAAGATTGCTGGGAGAAATGTCAATAACCTCAGAATTGCAGATGACATCACCCTTATGGCAGAAAGTGAAGAGGAACTAAAGAGCCTCTTGATGAAAGTGAAAGAGGAGAGTGAAAAAAATTGGTTTAAAGCTCAACATTCGAAAACTAAGGTCATGGCATCTGGTCACATCACTTCAATAGATGGGTAAACATTGACTGACTTTATTTTTTGGGGCTGCAAAATCACTGCAGATGGAGATTGCAGCCAGAAATTAAAAGATGCTTGTTCCTTGGAAGGAAAGTTATGACCAACCTAGATAGCATATTCAAAACCAGAGACATTACTTTGCCAACAAGGGTCTGTCTAGTCAAGGCTATGGTTTTTCCAGTAGTCATGTATGGATGTGAGAGTTGGACTAGAAAGAAAGCTGAGTGCTGAAGAATTGATGCTTTTGAACTATGGTGCTGGAGAAGACTCTTGGAGTCCCTTGGACTGCAAGGAGATCTAACCAGTACGTCCTAAAGGAGAACAGTCCTGGGTGTTCATTGGAAGGACTGATGCTGAAGCTGAAGTACCAATACTTTGGCCACCTGATGCGAAGAGCTGATTCATTGGAAAAGACCCTGATGCTGGGAAAGATTGAGGGCAGAAGGAGAAGGGGACGACAGAGGATGAGATGGTTGGATGGCATCACTGACTCAATGGGCATGAGTTTGGGTAAACTCCAAGAGCTGGTGATGGACAGGGAAGCCTGGCATGCTTTGATCGCAAAGAGTTGGACATGACTGAGTGACTGAACTGATACTTGATAGATTCGGTTTTCTCATTTTCTCATTATTTTACCAATTTCAGGCATCTCAGCCCTCAGCAAAATGTCTTATACTTAGTAGGTATATATTAGATGCTTGCTGAACAAGTTACATGATATTTCAAATAATTCCATGAATGTTTCAGCAGAATCTGATGTAAATGCTATATGTGTGCCTGTGTACTACATCACTTCAATCATGTCCGACTCTTTGCAACCTTATGGACTTTAGGCCGCCAGGCTCCTCTGCCCACGGGATTAAAATTCTCCAGGCAAGAGTACTGGAGTGGGTTGTCATACCCTTTTCCGGGGGATCTTTCCAACCCAAGGATCGAATCCAAGTCTCCTGCATTGGCAGGCGAGATTTTTTACCGCTAGGGCCACGTGAGAAGCCCTAAATGCTATATAAAAATGCATAATCCAGAGGTAGTATTTTTTGAAATTATATTAGCAATATATACTTATTTTATAGGTTAATACATTCCTAATGAAGTACAGATTATCAATATAGACAGTGATTCTATGAACCCAGGCAGCTAGATTTCTTATAAAACACTGAAATACATTAGCAGGAATCAAGGCAGTTCCTCTTGCCACTACTTACTGTCCCCCGAGCAGAGCAGAGGACCCAGTGAATAAGCCGCTTCAGAATGTGGTTGCCCTGTGTCTCTCATCACAACCTGAGTAACCGGCAGGTGCTTCTTATGGGAAAGGACTACTGTATTGCTGGTCCTAGAAAACAAACACACCACCTTAACATCATTCTCAATAATGTACAGAAAAGTAAAAGCATTTTTATTGCAGTTCAAAGGATATTAAGCTAAATTTGTAAACATGTAATAGTAGGGAAATCAAACAGCTTATCCGAACAGTTACAAACATACTAATGAGGTCTTCTGATGACCAGAGACCTTTGCTCATCTACAGGACCATAGAGAAGAAAGCAGACAGGTCCAAAATTGTGGTCATAGGAACAGACATAAAATTACATTGCAATGCAATGAAGCAGCTTATTGCTGTTTGCAATTCAGCACGTGTCATACTGGAATGCAAAATTTACAGAGGCAAGAGTAGTCTGCCTTGATTTAAAAAAAAAAAAAAAAAGCAAAAGACAAAAAACCAAAACCATCTGACTGACAAGAAATAGATTTTCAATTTTTGGACCTTTTTTTTTTAGTAAAAGTTTCAGAAATTCCTACTGTGGCTATGAGGCATTTCCTTATTTATTGAAGTCTTAAATTTAAAAACAAAATCAAAACAAAATACTGATTCAAAACCATGATGAAGATATGATACAAAGTATTCTTAAAATTAATAAACGGGCTAATGCATAGGAAAGTGCTTTGCCAATGATTTTTACCATCCATTCATTCAGCAGACACTTATTACACATCCTCTATTAGTCACGCCCTGTGTGTTGGGGAAGTGAACAGAAAACCCATTGTCAATGTCCCCCAGAAACCTAGTGGATGTTATAAATAATAGAAATAACAATAATATCATCATGTAAGTGATTGTTTGGGGACATATTAAAATCTGTGGTTCAATACAATTTAATGACTGGAATGAAAGCCAGAGGACCTGGTTGGTAAGCTGTTTGTACTGCCAATGTCCTCTCTGGTCAAAGTAGAAAGGTTTCTGTAAGCTGTTCCTATTTTTCATTGTATATTTCAATTACATATGTACTTCTAATTTATGGACAAATACTGGCTTGTCTATTGTTCTGTGTAGAACCTAGCAAGTTTTCATTGTTAACAATTACAAAATCACCAGTCCAGTCACTAATATATAACAGTTCCAAATTATATATGTATTCATATAAGTTGAAGCATTATCAAAAATAGGGCAGGTCACCTCACAGCTTTGCTGCAAAAAAAGAAAAAAATCTTCTTAATAGTTAATCATTCCAGTGCTGTTAGGCATCAAAATATTCTTGTAAGTTGGAAAAATAAAAATTATTAAGATTGATATTTTATTTAAAATTTTGAGCACAGCGACTGGCAGTGCATCTGGTAAGATATGAAAAATAGGAACTAAATACCCTAAAATTGAAGAAACAAACATTAAAAATCAAATTGCTTCCAGAAATCAGACTGAATTAAGCCACATGGTTTTATCTGGGGAAGCCCCTGTGACTGCTGCCGATAGAAGCACACAGGCTTCATCCTAAACACAGAACACCCGACTTTGTTGGGATCACAAGCTAGAAGGTGCCACTGAATCACAGGGCAATTAGTATGGAAAGTTATTTTGTTATAAACACAGGAATAGCACACCAAATTAACTCCTGCTATTAAATATCAGTAAGGATTACAAATAAGTATTTTAATTCCTATGACTGCTATTTTGGCAGATATCTTAGAGGAAAAATGTAAGTGTATTCGTTCTTTATTGAGAAACTCTGAATTTTAAGGAAACTTAAAAACTATGCTAATACAGGAAAAGGGTACCCTACAGTTCTGTTTTTAACACTAACAATGCATTCATAAACCAAAAAAATATTTTAAAAAATCATAATGCAAATAGTGTGTATTAGGGTAGATTATATCATAAAGTACCTTCCTGAATCTGAGAAAATGTTAAACAATTCTTACTTCAAAATCCTTTATTAGTATAGATCATTCCCAATGCCCATGCTTTATGCAAAATATTGTAACTCGTGGTCAACAGCTCGTGCTCACGCTCAGTCTCACAGTTGTGCTCGACTCTGCAACGCTATGGTCACCAGACCCATTCAAAACTGCCTAATTTATGATTATATCTCACTTTTCTTGCTTTTCAATTTTTCCCAAAATTTGTAAAGATTGCATTTCTAGGCACAAAAATTTCTCACAACAGTTTTAAACATTCAGGAGAATTTCCAAATTCACTTTTTTCAGAGTGTAATGCTTTAGAAATTCTTGCTGTTTGCTGTTTGTCATTAGATATTTTTGAGGTATAATAGAGCTTTAAGAACTTTGAGTTGTTGGGAAAGTTGCAGGGGAGAAATACTGTGTCAACTTTAAGTGTTATAATCATTGGGGAGAAAGAGGGACTCGTGACAGTACAGTTTTCATCATCCAGAATTACATACTTTGAAAGTTCCAAGCTCTTTATCGGGTTTTGCTGTTCTACTGGCTCAGCCCTTTGGCAAAGTCATGCTGTATTAATTACTGAGGTATCATTAAGACTCCTTCATGTCTGGTAGGGCTGGTCTCCCCACCTTGTTTTCATCTTCATAGCTGTCTTAACCATTTATGCACCATTCTTTTCCAAAGTAAGTTTTAGAACCACTTTGTCACTACTTAAAAATAATAAACAAATGTCTAGCATTTGTTTGGCATTAAATGGAATTAAGAAATTTATTGGCGGAGAGATGCTTAGATTTCCTATTCATGGCAACGGTGTGATGTCCCCATTTATTTAGGTCTTGATTTTCAAAATAAAGTTTTATAAAGTCTTTTTAAATCAAAGTCTTGCATATTTTTGCTATCTTTATTTCAAGATACATTACTATTTTGTTGCTTTTGCAACTGGTTTTTATAGGACTTTCTTATAACACATCATTGATAAGAATTCAGTCTTACTAAGCTCTCATTAATTTCAATAATATTTCTGTTTGTTCTCTTAGGTTTCCTTTGTTGACAACCACACTTTCTATGAGTAATATAATATTTATTTCCTTGTTTCCAATCTTTCCAATTGCAGTTTTGAATTAACTTATATATATTTTTTAGCTTTCTATTATTCATTTCTAACCTAATTGCATTGCTATCAGAGAAACTGTCCATAGGATAAAAACTACACTAACAGTTGAACTTTACTTTATGGAACATTGAGAAAATCAGTTTGCAGAAATGTACCACAAGTGCTTGAGAAAATTATGTGTTCTATAATTTTATGTTCCCAACAAATCAAGCTGTTAACTTAATTTGAAAATATTCTATGTTCTTACTAATTTTTGTTCATTTGATCACCAATTTCAAACAGATATTCTTATCATGGTTGATTTGGGAATTTCTTCTTTCAGTTCTGTCAAATTTTTTCTATATATATATATCCCGTCATTTTTATTGGAAGCATACATGTTTAGGATTGTTAATTTTCTCTGAAGTTAAGTAGTATCATTACACAGTAACAGTGATCTTAGCCCACCTAAAAAAACCTTTAAAATTTGCTGACTTTGTGATATTTAGCTGGTAATTCTTTGCTTTCAATATTTCTACTTGTACAAACAAGATGTAGTGTGAGATCTGGATCTAAATGGCTATTTTTGCCACATTTATTGTGTATGATTGTTCACACATTTTTATCTCAGACTTGTTGCTTTCTCTTCTTTTTCAATCTCATGTTCTATCTTCTTTTGCATTAACTAAGTTTTTAAAATCCCATTTTTTCTTTCTTCCCTCTGCTGAATTGAAATAATTTTTTAAGGGTTACATAAATTTCAATATATACACTTTAAGCAATTTAATTCTAATAAATATTTAGAAAACAAGTTTAAATTTCAACAATATTTTTATTTCTAACCAGTCTTTTAGTTCCTTTGTAAACCACAATCATCATTGTTAATAGGATCTGACTGCTTTCTTATGCTTCAACTTCAAACATATAATCCTATGTTATCAGTACGTTTTCCACCTCTATGTTTACAATTTTTTTCCTCAATATTTCTTCCTGCTTCTGAAACCTTCCTTGTAATATCACTTTCTTTCATTCTGAAAACCATTCTTAAAAATCCCTTTTGTGTAATTTCATCTTAAAAGCTTAAAAGCTGTAGGGGGAGAACATTTAGAGTTCTATACTATTTTGTTTTGTCAAAAATAGTCCTGGTTACATGAGAGTTTTTTTCTTTCTTTCTTTCTTTCTTTTTTTTTTTTTTTTTGAAGTCTTAATTTCAAACAATAGCAAAAACGGGATCTTGAAGTTTTAAAATGCTTCAGTGTGGTAACATTGCAATAGTTAATGGGTTGACAAGTTGCTGGTATAATCGGTCAACTTAGAGACCATCACAATGAAGCAAATAGTCTCATGTGTTAATGTTAACACCGTCAAAGACTCTATCAAAAAAACTTTGTCTAAGGTTTGCTGTGTTTACTGAGAAAACAAATTCTTCCTAGCAACTGTTTAAATAAATCTCACAGATGCTACTGACCTTTTTAGTGGCCTGTGATTAAAAAAATATGGTTTGCTTTAAAAATAAATCCCTTTTGTTGAGTCTGCTGCTGGTAAATTTCTCCAGTGTTGTTTGTCTAGATCTTAATTTTATCCCTGGGCTCTGGGCTGGTCAGGGAAGGTCAGCTGTCTGGCTGTCTTTCCTTTAAAGAGTCTTCCTTTCCTTTTTCCTCCTTTAAACGTTCTCTTTAGTGTTCTTTGATTTCACCATGGGTGTCTAGATATGGATTTACTTTTATTTATTTACTTTTAGCTTGGTATTTTAATATTTTCTCAATCTGGAAATTTCTCAGCTATTTTGAGTACTGCCTCTTTTTAATTATTATATCCCAAATCTTTTGTTCTGAAACTTTAATCACACACGTTTGATCTTCTTCACATGACTCTTCAATGTCACCACTTTCCTAGGTCCCATTTTGTTTTTCTCCATTCATTTTGTGTGTCATTTAATTTACACACCTTTTCCACTAATATGTGATCCCAAAGTTTTAAACTGAGTAATACTGTCATTACTAATGACAATATATTCATTTCTAATATATTTATATATTTATATCAATAAAGAATATATATCAATACAGAATATATCTATTTATATCAATAAAGAATATATCAGTATATTCTATATATTTCTAATATATTGATATACATGCTAGTATATTCATTTCTAAGCATTCATTTGGTTCTTTGGTAACTCATAGTCTTCTTTGCCAACAGGAAGATTCTCATGTTTCAATTCCAGTTTTAATTTTTTAAGCAACTCACATATTTATTTTATGTTTTTAACATATCCATAATCTGAGATTTTTAGGCATTGGGTCTACTCTTTGGGGTTTCTTCTGACTCTCAACTGTGTCCTCTGGTATTGTATAACCCTGGATTGTGAGTTCATGTTTGGTAGCGTTTTATTTGTAGGAATCTTGTGAGACCTGTGTGAAGGGGGAGGGCAGGTCTCCAGTGAGAATATCATGTAATCTTAGGATGAGCCATTGGTGCTGCCAACCAGTGGCCAAGTTAACCAATTTAAGGACCATCCAAGTTATGTCAATTTGGGCACCAAATCTGTGTGAGAGCAGGTCTGTAGACGTGCGTTTTCAGGGAGATTTTTTTTCTACTCAGAGTGCTAGCTAGAAGATCTGTCCTCATTCACTTCTTTCGGGGTTTGTAGCCTTCCGAGACCTTCAGCTGCATGGAGAATTTTGTGTTCTCTGTATTCTCTTTCATGGACTCAAGGCCCTGTCTGGTTTCCCCTGTGTGGCCATTCAAGAAATCAGCTTGAAGTTTAAGTCAGTAAATAATCCCAGGTGAGTCATGGGGTGGTCATCTTATTAACTGAATTAACTTTAAGAAGTCTTATATTTCACTTTCAATGAATGGGAAACATTCATTACTATTTTGTCTTAGTCAATGAATGGGAAACATTCATTACTATTTTGTCTTAGTAGAAAAATAGAACAGACATGCTTAGTTATTCACCGGTAAACAAAAATAGCTACCTAATATTTTAGGCTTCTGATTAATGACACTATACACATCACAGCTTATACTTTTAAATTGCTAGGGCATACTTTAATTTATTCTCTTTATTGTATTGTCATGTCCAATGTCTGCCTAAGGTACATAGTTTAAGCAACAAAAAAATTACAGTTTGCACAGGGAAATTATATGGAAATCACCATTCATTCCGGTCAGCATCACAGTTGCAGTAATATTGAGAATCAATGCAGTTCCCCTCTAATCCACAAGTACATTTTTGAGCATCAGGCTGAGAACCTCCCCAGTAAGTGTGTGTTTCATTGGTTCTTCCAACCCACCAGCTCACTGGGGTTCCATCTGAAAGACAAGTATGAGAAAGGTGACACCTACTTTGACCCCCACTAACCTGCCTCCCCAAAATAGTTCCTTTACTCCTCTTTATTTAAAGCATAGAGAGACTCTTTTAGAAGCATATTTTATATTTTAACTCTGCAATAGGATCATCTTCAGGAGGACTCCCAACTATTTAAAAATATATACTTTAATGTCAAGTCACATCATCATTAACCATTTTTTTTCTTTTATCAGAAAACGAGCAAGTTGTCCCTAAATCATTCAAGTATGATGTTTACATATTTCTCTTGAGGACTCCAATTACATCATTTCTGCAGAAATAATGTTCAAGAAAGAATTGTCATAAAAATAGAAACCAGAGTAATTTATACATTGAATCTAAAATCTGTTTGTGATCCTATTAATAAAATGTGATTAAAACGTTTCATGTTATGCAAAATAGAGAATTCTTTCACTTTATGTATTATCTGAAAACACTGGCACTTCCTAGCACATCTTTAAAGTTTCTTGGAGATACGTACTTATATTAAGTGGGTTACTCTGTTTGGAAACTAAAGAAATGGCACTAATCAGCCTTCTTCATGCCTGAAGTGAGTCTTCGGTTTGGACAAATCGGAGACAACTACAGAGTGGATCTTCAGCAAAACCCACTCCGCGGTACAACGCATAAGTGACAGGAGCAGAGGCTGCCTCAGCTCTGCAAGATTGCTTGTTTATGCCGAAGATGCTGCCGAAGCCCCACTGTGGGATTATAGAGCACCTGCAGGAGGATGTTAGAAAAGGTGGAGCGAGCGCACAGGAAGGTGGAAAGGAAACAGTCCCTAGTAAACAGAGACTCAGGGCACGGGGGGGAGCAGAGAATGGAAGTGACATTACATCTGTAAAGATGCCTGTGTTTTTCACGCTCTTAAGCTGTCCCCATCAGGCCCCCATCAAGAATTTGTAGCAGCTTCTCCATAACTTACAATCGCCACTGCTCATTACGGCTCCCTATTCAATAAGACTTTTGCTTCTGCTGACAACCTCCCAGCTTGTAAACACATAGACTGCATTCATTACCATGCACTGCAGGCCCAGTGAGTGCAATGTGAGCCAAGAAATCAATATCAACCATCATTTTTTTAAATGTGTTGAAAACATCTCTAGGGGGTGGAAGATCTTTTCAGCTTAATATTGAATAAATATTTAATAGGTATTTTTCAAAATTCCATCTTAAAAATGTAACTATTCAACATCTTCTTTCATTGACTGAAGAGCAAAGAAATCATTACATGCAAATGCACAACTGTGTTTACATTTTTCTCGCTAAAATGAGAACCATTAAGGGTTCTTAAAGGTACAAAATGTATGTGGCTCCATTCAAAATTCCTTTGCGTAACCTAGATAATTTGCATAAGAAAGCATTAGTAATAACATGAAGAAAAATTACAGGCTGAAGTGAAAAGGAACAGGAAAGATAGCAATGACCAGGATTCACGGCTCCACTTTCTCAGTTATTCTAGCCTGTGGGTCACTGTCTTCGCCAGCCACTGCTACCTTCCTCAATGACCTTAAGCATTCATAGTATGGTGATGGAATGGTTTCCTAAAGTCAACACAGTCACACAACTTCCACTTTAGCCACCTGTAATCATATCTCTGAAACTATCTGTAACACAGAGACCTTAAAGATGCTGAAGGAAAAGTGTTCCGAGCAAGATCCTAGGTTCACTGCTCCTCCCCAGCCCTCTTGGAAATCAAAATCAACACAAGGGCTGCTGCACTGAGAACCCAGGCTTGTTATATCTCCTCTCAAGATGACCAACACCACTCAGTCTCCTGCGAATATGAGGGTCTTGAGATAAGACTGAAATTTGACTGATGGCCCCCAATCTGTCCTATAAAATTCCTAAGCTACTTGCTTCCCATACTGCAATCCCCTTGTGCTGTTTCACGTTGCAGCCATCTAAGGAGGGACCCAGGTTCAGTGTAAAGAATCTGCTTGCAATCAGGAGATGCGGGTTTGATCCCTGGGTTGGGAAGATCCCCTAAAGAAAGAAATGGTAACCCACTCCACTATTCTTGCCTGGGAAATCCCACAGACAGAGGAGCCTGGGGAGCTACAGTCTGTGGGGTTACAAAGAATCAGACAAGACTTAACAACTAAACAGCAGCAGCGAGGGACCCAGGCTTTGTTGTTTTCACTCCTTCCACACAAGTGTAACATCAAAGCTCTGCATGCTCACTTATGTCTGTTGATAATACTGAACAAATTAGTGCAAAAATTTTAAGGTGTATCAGGCTACACTATTTGCCTGCCTCATCTCAACCTTAATTAAGCACATCTGGAAATATGTAGGTCTGCAGTGAATTTGTTAAATTAAGTTTGTGCTAAAAATTCTCCAGCAGCAGCATATAAGAAACGCAAATAACTTGAGCATGTATATTTAATGAAGTCCTTTATTTTGCCTCTTTAGTAGGTGTTTATCAAGTTTATAAGTCTTTTCTCTTTCCATCTTTTCCCCTAGCCTCAATTAAATATGCATTTAAATACCTGTTGGTGGTGGTGGTGATGCTATTTTATGTATTTATATCGAAGAGCTAACAATTGAGTAACCACACGCAAATAGACACTGGCCTTCCAGGTGGGAATCCTTTGGTGATCTGGGTCATGTCCAGGTTCTGGAATAGACATCTGCTTCTGTGTATGAGTTTGCTCCCTGGCTCACTGGGCAGCTTTGTTTTATGGCTTTGTTAGTGATTGGTTTCAATGCTACTCTGTCTTTGCCTTGTTTTCTCTGGTTAGAGAACCCATGAACAATACTCTCCCAGAGGCAGCTTTCTCATTCTTCTGGGAACATAGAATTTTAGTTCAGTGATCTATTTGGCAATATCTAATTAGCAATCTAGTTAGCAATCAACTAACAGTAAGCACTAAACCCACTAGCACTAACTATAAATTCAATAAACCAGAGAGATGCAAATAAGTAGCATTTACTTCATGCCATTTATAGGTATGGTGCAATTAGATTCTAGCAGAGTTAGTGCCTTAGCCCTGAAGACTCAGAAAAAATGATTTCTTAAGTCCCATAGCTGCTGAGTGACAAGCCTGAACTCTGAGGACCTGCCTAGCAATCTCTGCTCATTCCAATCCCCAGATGCCTGATCAGAGGAGCAGCAGGCCAGCCTCCAGAAAACCAAGCAGTTTCATGCTTCATGCAGGCAGTTTGCACATTCCAACAAAATGAAATATTTCAAAGGAAGAAAATAGAAAATCAAAAATAAAAATTTTCAAAAGGAGAAAAGGTATGTAAAATAAACTACTAGCACTTAATGTGTGAAAAAACTGGTGATAACAACATTTTTCCCTACTTTATATTTAGCCAAGACACTAATCACATTCAGTGTAGGCAAAATGATCTCACCAAATAATCACCTCCAGATAAGTAAGTGATGTTGTTGTTAACAATGCTTCCCAAGATACCACAGGATTGAGATGTCCCTGCCCTTTATGGCGGATAAGTACTGAGCCCTCCAGGGGCCTCTTTAAGAGGCCTTTACTGCTCAGTTGCCCAGCTGAGTCTGGGGATGGGAGGGAACTTCAGATCATTTATGGCTTTGGGCAAAGATTTTGGTCTTTGCTCCAAGAAAAATATCTCAGATTGTGACCTGGGTGCTATGGGCACAGATTCTCATGCATCTGTGGCAAGCCATTGTGACCTGTGGGGACAAAAGCTCATGATGTCTAATTACTCTGATTACTCACCTTGGGGAGTTGAAAGCCTTGACTTCTTACAGTGGAAAGTCAGCTCCTGTTGGCAGTTGTCAGCATAGTCAATGATGGTCTGGAGCTGGTCCATGCTGGCTATGTACTTGAAAAATACTGGATGGGGGCTTTCTCCATTCAAGCTTTTGACCTTCACCAGGTGGGAGCCGTTATGCTGCACTGAGGTCCACGCAGTGTCTGGTGGACAGAAGAGGGATTGAGAGAAAGAAAGGAGATTGAAATGAGGATGGAATCATTAAATGTAAATATGGAAAGCAGAGCATCTGAATTCAGTTTTCTTTTAGTTTTTTGTAGTCATCAGATCTCTTTGCAATTAGAATCCATGAGTGGAATTCTCAAAATGTTTAACAGGAGGGATTCTCTTTATTGAAATTTTCACTACCATTATTATAGGCAACACTGTCAGGCAGCTACTTTTTAAAATTCTGCATTATAATACTCAAAGTTATAAATATAACTTTATGGCCCTAATATTTTTTTTTCCATTACTATAAGGAGAAAGCCAAAGGTTACTGTGTATACATTTATCTTTTTACAAGTATATTTGTCATCTGACTGAGCATCTTTTCCTCTGATTATCAGAGAAATGTGTGAAAGACATATGTGAGGAATAAGCTACAAACATGATCATGAAAATAACAGAAACTAAGTATTTTTGACAAAAGTTAACTAATAATGTGTCAGCAACTTGTTCAATGACCAGCACTAAAAAAAACACAGGGCCTAGGAATATGACTATTCCAGCAGTAATCATAGCTACATGAATGTCTGTTGGGAAATACTCACATATTTCTATTACATTGATTACCTATATTTTTCAAAGAGATTTAAAAAACAATGCACATTCCATAACGTTTATAACAGAAGAAAAACAACTTGACTTCTTTTATCTTCCCCTCAATATACTTCCCACCATAGGTATCTCCCCCCAGTATACCTTCCTTCATAAAAGTATAGAAGCTCCCACAGTATAGAAAGCCATGGCTCAGTGCTAAAAGGCTGAGTTCAAGCTACCTTAATCCAACTATCTTTATAATGTCATTTAACTTTCTCTGTAATATGTATTTGATAAATGATCAGTCTGAACACAAACTTTCTATATTACAGAGCAGGAAACCGTCTTACTGAGTTTATATTATTTCTTAACATTTGAAGAAAAGAGCCAAAAAACAAAACAATAACACAAGGAATTCACTTGGGTTCCCACAGGTCCCTGTTCCTTTCCTACCCTGGGGATGTGGGTCTGGGAAAAGCCTAACAGATGTGCTGGTGCTCACAACCCTTAACACATGAAATACATTGAGAGACTCGGAAAACAACCCCAAGGGCCATGGAAAAAACTCTGGTTCAAAGCCTATGGGAAAAAGCATGATAAAATATGCAAAAATTAGCAAGAACAGGAACAAACTGTGAGTCAACATGACCAATGCAGTTTTATATTCTATTAAAAAAAGACTTCATGGATCACCTACCTATCTGCTCACTAGAGGGGGCTGTGGGTGTTCCCATGGCAACTTGAAATCCATAGATTTTGTTTCCTCCTTAATCATGTTTTCACTAGACATTTTACATTTCAACATTTTCCTGGAAAATTACTTAAATGGGTCTGGTATTATTTTTGGTAATTACCTACTCCCATTCACCCCCAGGGTTTCTTCCATCAAACGAAATGAAGGTACAGGGAGTCAAGCAGAAGACTGTGTTAGGCTTGGGAGTTCATCAGTTCCAGTGCCACTGCATCATTATTTCCATGGCTTAGGGCACAAAGAAAAATGATGTGCCTGAATGGTTCCTATAGGCCAGTGGTCAGTATGATAGATTTATGGCCTCGCATGGTTAAGGTATAGTAATAGAAGTCTTTTCGAGTGGAGAGGAGGAAACAGTTGAAAAGAACCTCAAAACTGCTCTTCTCAAAAATACTTTAAATGGCTGCTCTTTCTAGAAATGTTAGACCCTTTCAGAACTGTTAATCAAACTCAGTGGAGTCTTTTCTCTGCAAAGGAGCAGGGATACCATTGGTGGCACTTGGTCAACCATTTTGCCTGAACAAATGAACCTGTAGCCAAGTTAATTTGCTGGTTTGGTTTGATGTTTCGTAATAATCACAGTGACCATATCATATGCTATCCTTCAGTTTGATTTGGTTTTTCTTTTTGCCAAGTTATATCCATTTTGCAACTGGCAACACTTCTTACGCTTTATAATAGACCTCTGGACTATACAAGGAGTCTTTTATAGCAAAACAATCAGTTATGGAAAAAGAACCAGCTTTTTATTTTACACATTCAGGTAAATATACATTGAAAGCATATCTACTATACTCATTTCCATTTTTCTGAGAAGTAGACAGAAAATAAGGCTTCATTATGAAAAATCTGATGCCTTTATAGTTGGTGGGTTCATCACTCATGATTTGGAAATTAACCTCAAAGAAAGTGAAGGTAAAAATTCCTTTTCCCACAGATGCCTGAAATGAAGTCCAATTTATGTTCAGTCAGTTAGTTCAGTTGCTCAGTCATGTGTGACTCTTTGGGACCCCATGGACTGCAGCATGCCAGGCTTCCCTGTTTGTCACCAACTCCCGGAGCTTGCTCAAACTCAAGTCCATCAAGTTGGTGATGCCATCCAATCATCTCATCCTCTGTCATTCCCTTCTCCTGCCTTCAATTTTTCCCAGCATCAGGGTCTTTTCCAGTGAGTCAGTTCATAGCATCAGGTGGCCAAAGTACTGAAGTTTCAGCTTCAGCATCAGTTCTCCCAGTGAATATTTAGGACTGATTTCCTTTAGGATGGACTGGTTGGATCTCCTTGAAGTCAAAGGGACTCTCAGGAGCCTTCTCCAACACCGCAGCTCAAAAGCATCAATTCTTTGGTGTTCAGCTTTCTTCACAGTCCAACTCTCACATCCATACATAACTATTGAAAAGACCATAGCTTCAACTAAATGGACCTTTGTTGGCAAAGTAATGTCTCTGCTTTTTAATATGCTGTCTAGATTTGTGATAGCTTTTCTTCCAATGAGCAAGCTCCTTTTAATTTCATGGCTGCAATCACCATCTGCAGTGATTTGATTTTGGAGCCCAAGAAAATATAGTCTGTCACTGTTTCCATTGTTTACCTATCTATTTGCCAGGAAATGATGGGACCAGATGGCATGATCTTAGTTTTTTGAATGTTGAGTTTTAAACCAGCCTTTTCATTCTCCTCTTTCATCAAGAGGCTCTTTAGTTCCTCTTCACTTTCTGCCATAAGGGGGTTATCATTTTGCATATCTAAGGTTATTGATATTTCTCCTGGCAATCTTGATTCCAGCTTGTGCTTCATCAAGCCCAGCATTTCGCATTTGTGTCCAAACAGAACCTTTTTGGAAATTAAGCCATCTGCCTTTGTTTATTCTGATGAGAAGAGGGTACATGTTCTGAGAAGACTGAGAAGGCACAATGCCAGATGATTTAATCTGTCACATCTATCTCCAGTTAGAGCTAGTCAAGAAGATGCAATCAGGGTGATAAATAAGGATAGACAGATGTAAACACTAGCAGCCATTCCTGAACCCACAAAGATAATCTGAATACTACAACAGAGAAATATCAATAACCTTAGGAAGGCAGATGATACCACCCAATGGCAGAAAGCGAGGAAGAACTAGAGTCTCTAGATGAACAGCAAGGACAGCAGGAGATCAAACCAATCACTCGTAGAGGAAATCCACCATGAATATGCATTAGAAGGACTGATGCTGAAGCAGAAGCTCCAATACTTTGGTCACCAGATGCAAAGAATCGACTCACTGGGAAAGACCCTGATGCTGGGAAATACTGAAGGCAGGGGGAGAAGGGGCTCATGGAGGATGAGATGGTTACACGGCATTACCAACTCAATAGACATGAATTTGAGCAAACTTGGGGAGATGGTGAAGCACAGGGAAGCCTGGCATGCTGCAGTCCATGAGGTTGCAAAGACTTAGACACGACTTAGGGACTGAGCAACAACAACAGAAACCCAGGATAGCCTCCTTAGAAATTGCGTTACTATTCAGAGAGAAATATCGCTACAACTGGCTTTCACTTCTTATTCACCTCAACCCTCTTGCCACACAGATAAGGAAGTGGAAGTCTAGAAAGACTCACTTGCAAAACTAAATTCATGAAACTATGTAATTTAGCCATACATTTCTAAGCAATACAGTGTAAGTCATTGAACTTTCTGAGTAAACTTCTCAAAGAGTGCTAAGGTCTGTAATTTTCCCAGACAGTCTTACTCACCTGAGCCCTCTATATTTACAATGAAAATAGAACTGGATCCTGGTCATTTATGTGCTCATAGCTTTATTGACTATGCCAAAGCCTTTGACTGTGTGGATCACAATAAACTGTGGAAAATTCTGAGAGAGATGGGAATATCAGACCACCTGACCTGCCTCTTGAGAAATCTGTATGCAGGTCAGGAAGCAACAGTTAGAACTGGACATGGAACAACAGGACTGGTTCCAAATAGGAAAAGGAGTACGTCAAGGCTGTGTATTGTCACCTTGCTTATTTAACTTCTATGCAGAATACATCATGAGAAATGCTGGACTGGAAGAAACACAAGCTGGAATCAAGATTGCTGGGACAAATATCAGTCACCTCAGATATGCAGATGACACCACCCTTATGGCAGAAAGTGAAGAGGAACTAAAGAGCCTCTTGATGAAAGTGAAAGAGGAGAGTGAAAAAGTTGGCTTAAGGCTCAACATTCGGAAAATGAAGATCATGGCATCCAGTCCCATCACTTCATGGAAAATAGATGGGGAAACAGTGGAAACAGTGTCAGACTTTATATTTCTGGGCTCCAAAATCACTGCAGATGGTGACTGCAGCCATGAAATCAAAAGATGCTTACTCCTTGGAAGAAAAGTTATGACCAACCTAGATAGCATATTCAAAAGCAGAGATATTAATTTGCCGACTAAGGTCCATCTAGTCAAGGCTATAGTTTTTCCAGTAGTCATGTATGGATGCGAGAGTTGGACTGTGAAGAAGGCTGAGCGCCAAGGAATCGATGCTTTTGAACTGTGGTGTTGGAGAAGACTCTTGAGAGTCCCTTGGACTGCAAGGAGATCCAACCAGTCCATTCTGAAGGAGATCGGCCCTGGGATTTCTTTGTAAGGAATGATGTTAAAGCTGAAGCTCCAGTACTGTGGCCACCTCATGCGAAGAGTTGACTCATTGGAAAAGACTCTGATGCTGGGAGTGATTGGGGGCAGGAGGAGAAAGGGACAACCAAGGATGAGATGGCTGGATGGCATCACTGACTCAATGGGCGTGAGTCTAAGTGAACTCCGGGAGTTGGTGATGGACAGGGAGGCCTGGCGTGCTGCAATTCATGGGGTCGCAAAGAGTCGGACACGACTGAGTGACTGAACTGAACTGAGGGCCAGTAAAGGCCAAGCCCACTACTCCAGATGTTCAGAGGGTGTCCTGAGGAAGATGATGGTCAGCTCTCACCTGGCCCTGCCCTAGATTTCAGAGGCCCTGGTCCCTGCCATGTCATCTGATTGTCAAAGCTGAGGATGACTGGTGTGTGCATTTTACTGAAGAGAAGCGATGACAGCTCTAAGGAGACAGTTGCCAGGCCCTGGGGGGCCCAGAGATAGCATTCATCTTGGCCCCACATCTCAGGTCCCTCCTGATTAATATTTATAGGAGCATCCTCATAAGGGTTGCCCTCCTGCCATAATTCTCGGGCCTTGAGGCTCTTCTGGCTTACTTTAATATTTTGAACACAAGAAAATGCTATAGGATACAACTTGATAGCTTCAAGGGAATGTAGCTACTTCACAGCCCTCTTTCTTGAAATTTCAGAGGATGATGCTTTCACTCACTAGGTCACACTGAATGTGTGTCTGCTCATTCATAAGAGCAGACATCTGCTATTTGGCAAGAATGGACATTTACTCAACATGACTTACATTGTCTTCAGGCAGTATATATATATGTGCCTGGCCCCGTATCTGGAACCTCCTAGGAGCTCAGTTTTTGGAAGATATTAGTGTCTCCCCTTGTGTGTCAGCCCATCATACAGCTCCAGAGCAAAATAATTTTCTCAAAGAGCACATTATATAATTCATTCATAAAATTAGATACAGACAGAGTACAGGGTCGTGGTCAATAAGAGATATGGGTTATAATCTATGGTCTTGTTTAGTTACTAAGTCATGTCCAACTCTTTGCAACCCCATGGACTGTAGCCCACCAGCCCCCTCTGTCCAGGGGATTTTCCAGGCGAGAATACTGGAGTAGGTTGCTATTTTCTTTTCCAGGGAATCTTCTTGACCCAGGGATTGAACTTGCAGCTCCTGCTGCATCTCTTGCATTGCAAGAGTATTCCTTACTGCTGAGCCACAGGGGAGGAATGGTCTTAGAAAAGTAAAAAAAAAAATCTCTGAGCCTCCAATTCCGTATTTAGTAAATGCTGAAGACCAAATGCTATTGTTCTAGCCACCTTTGAATGCTGAGGCCGTGAACCTGGCATGTTTCTGGCCTAGCTGCCCTCTGAGCATCTATATTTTTATTATTCATCCAGACCATTCACTATGCCCACCCACAAGGTTGGGGCAGACTGCGTGGCTGACAGCAAAGCACGAAAATAAGCTTTCCTGAAGCATTTGTTTTTTTACCCTTTGGGCACAATGACTGGACCTGCCCCAGAAACTCTGCATCGCCAACCACATCACGCTGCATGTTTTACGAACTACCTTGAGAAGGGTCAAGAGGCAAGTCAGAATACTGTCTCCCCAGTGGAGGCGGAAAAGAGTTTTTTCCAGGCAAAAGCCAGTATAAAAGAAATGCAGGCTCACTATGTATGATAATCATCAAAGAGCAGATCTTCTTTCATTTTCCTTAAAAATTCCAACATTTCAACTTTAAAACATTTTTTGTAAGAAACACTAGTTCCAAACAAAACTTGCTACATGTAATGAATGCACAATAATGCTATGTTCCTGCCAATCTCACCAGAGAAGACAATGGCACCCCATTCCAGTACTCTTGCCTTGAAACTCCCATGGACGGAGGAGCCTGATGGGCTGCAGTCCATGGGGTCGCTAAGGGTCGGGCACGACTGAGTGACTTTCACTTTCACTTTTCACTCTCATGCATTGGAGAAGGAAATGGCAACCCACTCCAGTGTTCTTGCCTGGAGAATCCCAGGGATGGAGGAGCCTGATAGGCTGCCGTCTACGGGGTTGCACAGAGTCGGACACGACTGAAGTGACTTAGCAGCAGCAGCAGCAGCCTGCCAACCTCAATTTTCAAGAGCAAAGCAGAGAACAATGAAATCCCAATTTTTTACAAGCAAAGAAAATATATGTTGCAGCAACTATGCATTTACTCATAAATGAACTCTCCAGTCTATACTTACCACCTCTTTTTGATAAATTTCCAAGTGCTGATATCTACTTAAAATAGCAAATGTAGAACTAATGATATTCATAACATTGTTAGTTAGTTGAATTAACATCTGTCTATCTCATTCATCTGAAGGTCTACGAGAACAGTTAATTTCCTTTTCATTCCTCATATATAGCTTAGTGCCTGCAACTTTGTAGTATAAAGTGTGTATGATTGAATGAATGCATGAACTAAATGGGTAACTGAACAGGGAGCTGTGCAGAGACAGGAATTCAAGCAAAAGAGAGAAGAAAGGAAGAAAATATACACTACTAAACAAACGTTAAACACATAGCAGTATGGGGCTATCAGCACCCAGTCTATAAAGGACTTAAAAAAATAGCTTGGCAGAGGTAGTCATTGGTCATTTGGCCTGTATGTCTTCAGCACACTGCTTTCTTTTTGGCTTTGAATTTTAGAAAAATCCTTGGCATTTAATATTATTTGGAAATCTTCACTGAAATACTTAACTCTTGCACTCCATCTCCATGATCCATTTGATGCTCCACCTTAATCGCAATTATAGAACTCTTGAACATTAATCTTTCCACATAGAACAAGACTATACTAATTTCAGGAGTTTTAGATAAGAGTTATGCAACCACAAACTTTCCTAAAAAACTTAACTATGCAAAAGTCATAGTGATACAATAATCTGGACTTAATGTTTGTTCATTTGCAATGTAATATAAAGGCATAGTAACTAAGTATGCTTTAATAATCGACATTTACATATCAGTGTAAATCATTAAATTATCAGCAATGATTTTCATGAGCACATACACATACACCTTAGAGCTCTTAAAACTTTCCAAGATTAAGTTAGAGTGTTTAGAAAATATTTAATTTAGAGAATTAGTGTCTTAGGCTTTATCTTAATACATGTGAACAATTCTTGTGGCATTGTGGACAAATCATAGCCACAAGGATTCAGTGATGGATCATGCAACCTCACCCACAGCAACCTACATTAATACGAACAACAGAATAATTGCTTGGACTGTGAAATGAATAGCAGCATCAAAAATTTACATCTCCATTAGTTTTATTTCTCCATTGTGTGGTGCTCTTTACTCCCTTTCCATTTTAATTTTTTGAAGATAGAGGAGGCTGTACTCACTGAAATCAAAACTCCTCAGCTTCACAACTGTGGTTTCTAAACCTGTGTGCAAATAATCATCCCTGGGCTGTGCTGTGTTCAGTCGTGTCTGACTCTTTGTGACCCCATGGACTGTAGCCTCCCAGGCTCCTCTGTCCATGGGATTCTCCAGCCAAGAATACTGGAGTGATTGCCATGCCCTCCTCTAGGGGATCTTCCCGACCCAGGGATCAAACCACATCTCTCATGTCTCCTGCCTTGACAGGCCGGCTCTTTAGCCTAGGGCCACCTGGAAAACCCTAAACATCTGTAGAGAAGCTTAATAATAATACAGCCTTTGCTGGATGCTGCCAAAGGATCCTTCCATAGAAAGCAGAGCTTCCCTAGGGGGACAAACGTATAGGGACCTGGAAAAGCCTCATCCTGCTGGACTGTGTCCACTAGTGACAGTAAAGCAAATGACAGCCTCTGGTCAGGTTAATTTGTAAAGTCACAGTCCAAATTATATTTTTTAAAGTTTGTATTGCCAAGGATATTATAACCACCCAGTAGGCTTTTGTTTTTATAAACAAGAGATCCCTACTATCTAATTAAATGACCAACAGGCAAACCAAACTTCACATGCTCACAACAGGAATCCTAGTCTTCCATTAAAACATGGTCCTTCCATCTCCATAAACAAGAACTGCACCTTCCTTCCAGGGGTCAGATCCAAACAGGGGAGCCTTGCTTGATGCCTCTCTTTCTGTCTGTCCATATCCAGTCCAGTGGTTCTAAAGCAATCTTTCTCTCTTCCTCCTCTCTCCTACCCTGCTCCCCACTATCACCATCATCTTGGCTAAATTACTAAATCAAAGTCCTAACTGATCTCCTTGCCTCCCCTTGGTGCATCATGATGGTTAAAGGTCCTAACTGTGTGAAATCTGGACCAGCCCCTTTACAGCCACATGACTTGAGGAAAGGCCACCTCCTGGTCCTTCCACCTGGGTCTGTCCAACAGGCTGGGCTCCCTGTGGCTGTAGGCTTTCTGCCCTTGTCTCCTCCCTCCCCATGAAGTCTCCACTTCCTCTTGTCTCAGTGCTGCTGCTTTGATGTAATAAGTGCAAATGTCAACTTTCCAACTGAGTCTTTTCCTGATCTCTCTATTGAAAACTGTAACCCATCCTTCTGCAGTCTGTGTCCCACTCCCTGCTTTGTTCTGCTTCACAGCACCCACTGCCTTATAACATGCCATGTATTTGATTTGCGTCTGTCAAGGGTTTGGTTCCTCACCCAAAAAAGTGCCCCAGACCATGGGAGGGAGGTGTTCAGATTCACAGTCTGTTATGACCTGAGCTGTGTCGGCTCAGGGCAGGCGCTGAGTACACGTGTTCAATGTTGTCAGAAGTTTTCTTGCATCTCTTCAGTTTTGTGCCTAAACTTGGACATTTCTTCACGTCACCCTGGGAAAGGGAAGGATTCATGTCCTTGGCAGACAGTTTTCAAGGTCACCATGTGTATAAATTAATCAGGATGGGTAATCAGTAGATTTTACCTTTTCCCTCCCTTATTCAGAGGTTCTTTTTTATCTCTAGGGTAAGAAAAACATGCTTATATATCATCAAGTATTATCCTAATTTAATTGAAATCAAAAGCTGAGCATCTGTTTTTACTGTCCCTTTGCATTTTGATAACTATTCTTGTCTACCATGGTAGGGACCTACGTTCACTCTGAAGAGGTAATAGCAATTGCAGGGAATCAAACTGTATCCAATATTGCAGCAATCAGTATCAAAACAGAACACCTTTGAGATAGTTACACATTCCAAACGGGCTTTAGAAATATACACAACTAAAGCTTCATGTCAAAGCTTAGATCATGTGTTCACTATGATGATTAAAATGTTTTTCTTTATTACAACCATAAACTGGAGACAATCAGGCAATCAGCTCTCAGTTATTTCTCTTGGCAGACTTATAAACTTGACCTCAGCCTTACCAAGCCTGCCAACAGTTAATTATCAACAAATACCTTTGAAACTTTACTCATCTTGGTTCATGCTATTTGGGATTATTTCTACCTTTTTATTGGAGAAAGCAATGGCACCCTACTCCAGTACTCTTGCCTGGAAAATCCCATGGACAGAGGAGCCTGGTAGGTTGCAGTCCATGGGATCGCTAAGAGTCAGACACACTTGAGCGACTTCACTTTCACTTTTCACTTTCATGCATTGGAGAGGGAAATGGCAACCCACTCCAGTGTTCTTGCCTGGAGAATCCAGGACGGGGGATAGGGGAGCATGGTGGGCTGCAGTCTGTGGGGTCGCACAGAGTTGGACACGACTGAAGCGACTTAGCAGCAGCAGCAGCTACCTTCCTATGATTCTTGGAATTTTTCAGTGTATATGGAACTCTGCTCATAGGATTAACCCAAGATAATATATATGAAAATCTTTAACATGCCCTAGACTTCTGTGATAATTAAGAACCTGATTGATATAAAGGAAATGTATTACTGGGATGCTTCTTTATTTAGCTTTCTTTGTTCTTGGCATTCACTTGAGTCATGGTAATGAAAGCAAATCAAAGCAGAAATTTAATCACTTGAAGGTTATAAACCACTGGAATCCAGTATATCTAGAAAGATCCCCTGGGCCGTTTCCTCACATATTTCACTGATCACATCTCTTTTAGTAAAAGCAAGTTGATGTATTTAACTCTGTTATCACACTGCAATATTCTGGTAAGTATCTGTGATAAAATATTTGCCCCAAAGCCCCAAACAGCCATACTCACACCCAGTGCAATGCCCTGGGAGTTCCTGCATCTTCTGCAACAACTTCGGGGGTGGTTTGGGGACTGGAATACATATTTGACTGAATTTAGATCAGATCACATATTAACCACTGCCAAAAATGCTTAGATTTTTTTCATGTATGAAATGACAGTAGGTATTGATATAAAAACCACATCAGGATTGCAAGCTATTCACAAACCATCATTGTAAGTTTATCCATAAATAATTTCCTCTTTGTGAGATCTGCAACCCTTCCCCAGTGATATGGAGCCATAACAAGAGAGAAACCAAATTATAACTAATTTATAGTTACCTAAGAACCATCTATAGTTGATTTTTTTCTGATAATTATCTCAGAATTTGCACTCAAATTCTGCGGTTGTTGAAGTATCTGTTAGGGGTACATTGCTAGAGTAACAGAAAGTTTTCTCAAGGTTTGTCCTCTTTATTGGGCAAACCTTATATGAGCATGGAGAAAAATTTATGGCTACATACACATAAATACAGGTAGATAAGAGGTATAAAAAAATTGTATCCGTTCCATCAGGGCAGTTGTCGTTCATTACAGTGGAGGTTTTGGTCCTTTGCGCTCCTATACATTTAGGCAGAGAGCTTAAATTAAAAAGTTTTAAAGAATTAAAGGCATCATAAACACTATGTAATATACAAGTCCTTTAACACATATTAATAATCAGGTTTTTAAGGAAGATGAAATATTATTTGTACAGTTGCACATGAATAGTATTATTAGATGAAGTATATATGCTTGGTGTGTGTGTTAGTCACTCAGTCATGTCTGACTCTTTGTGACCCCATGGACTTGGAGCCCATCAGGCTTGTCTGTCCAAGGAATCTTCCAGGCAGGAAGGCTGGAGTAGGTTGCCATTTCCTAATCCAGGGGATCTTCCTGACCCAGGGACCGAACACAGGTCTCTTGCGCCTCCTGCATTGGCAGGTGGATTCTTCACCACTGTGCCACCTGGGAAGTCCATATACACTTTAGAAACATTTATTATTCCCTAGATAAACTCAGGGCTTCCCAGGTGGTGCTAGTGGTAAAGAATCTGCCTGCCAACCCAGGAGACATAGGAGATACGGGTTCAACCTTTGGGTCCAGAAGACCCCCCGGAGGAGGACATGGCAACTCACTCCAGTATTCTTCCCTAGAAAATCCCATGGACAGAGGAGCCTGGTGGGCTGCAGTCCATAGAGTCATAAGGAATCAGACATGACTGAAGCGACTTAGCACACATACATGCAGATAAACTCACCTGACTACAGATTCAAAAGAATATAAATGGATATTTTCATAAATTTAAGAAGTGAATGTTCTTCTAAGACTTCCGCACTTATTGACATGAACTAAGAAATAAAGTTTACCCTTTTATGTTATAGATTAAGAAACAGCGATTTATTGCTAATTTTTGCATAAAGAAAGAAAATTTCCAGGAAAACAATGACATAATTTTTAATTACCACCTCTTAACTATTTTAGAACATTACATTGAATACTTCTTAGCAATCATATTACAATTACAATCAAAATACACATCTAAGTAAAGTTGCCACTAGGTAAACTCTGCTTACTGCATCTGGATTTTTCATACACAGCAAGTCATTTAAAAAGCTTATTAGCATACCTGTCATGTTGCAATATACCAGGGATGGTTCCAGGGGGCCACTTCCATCTGAGTCAATATAATAGAGCCCTGAAGAGTTTCCCCTGTGCCAGTGGGCTTCACAGGACTGCTCATAGAGGGCTGCAGAGGACAGAGATCTCAGACAGGAACGACAATAGGATGAATCCCTCCATGTTGTTAATTAAGTGATACTTTCCCCAGTGACACTCATTCTGCCTTGCTCTCAGGGACATTTCTCTAGAGGAGTGTTCCCCTGTTTCACTCAGGTAGCATAGATTCTCAGGCACCGAGTGAAAGATTTTAAGAAGTATCACTATGGAACATGTGGATCTGAAGACCTTATGCTCTAGAAACACAGAATTCCTGTCAAAATCAGGGTAACTGGATTTACTCTAGTCTAATTCTTTGCTGTTTCGCAATATCTAAGCATCTGAAATGTATTGGCTTAATCTCCCTAAATGATATGTTATTATCTAATAATCAATGCTATTTAAAAAAAATTACTCAGTAACTATATTCTTTGTTTTCTTAAGACAATTTCCACATGAAATGCATTTTTTTCAATGAGATGGATTTCACAAATCAGCAGCTCTACTTTATTCCATTTTTAAAGTTCAGTTTAAAAAGAAACATCCTAAAATGCTTTGGAAATGATTATTCAAGAAAATCAAAATTCAAAGAAATATATATAATATATATGAAAGGTCTCTTTGTAGTTTTAATTTATCCTAATTCATAAATGAATTTTCTATGTATACAGTGAATGTTTTACAAGGCAAGTGATTAGCATCTGTAGATGATGAACTCAATTAATATTCAGCATACATTGAGATGAAATGATCAATTGAGTAACAGCTCTCTTGCGCATCACCCTTTCCCTTGACAGGACAAACCCTTTGAAAACCTGAAAAGCTGCTAATGGCTGCTGGGATGGAAGTGTGGCACTAATTCTGGCACAGAGTTGGACTGGATCTTTAAGTCAGCTCTAAGGATCAAATCTGGCATCCGCACAGAGAGACTTAGGTCGTAGTTAGACAAGATCCACAAACCAGAGTGATCCTAGTAGGATATGGCTTTATGCCATGCTATAATGACTAGATTGCCTACATTTCTAACTTTGCTTATTTCAAATAATCAAGAAAAATCCTGGGAGAAGTTTAGGGGTTGTTGTTCTCTCATCTCAAAGAACAAGAACATGAAGGGAATGCTTTTTGTCCAGAGATTCTATAAAGGAAAAAATCCTTTTATTAAATATGGCCAAGTATCAAATGTATCAAGTTAGATTGCCCCCAAATCAACGGCATGGTTACCATCATTTACACTGATGGACACAGAGACACTGATGGAAAAGCAATATGGATTGCTTTTCCACCATGCTTGCATTTTGGCCACTCACACTAACATTTCTATCATATATACACATGGTTATAACCACCTAAGAAAGTGTCCAGAGGGATACACATAGATTGATAACAGTGTCTGTGTTGTGTTGGGGCTACAATTGCCTAGGAAAACAAGAGTAGTGGGGGAATGACTTAGGAGAAAACTTACTTTAAACAAGAACATACACATGTACTAACTGTGTACTTAGACTCCAAAATAATGGTCTTGTGATCACTTACATTGATTGGTAATATCTCACCTTCATGTGACTGATCAATTGCAGAATTCCAAGAAAGTCAGTTCAATTATTAGACTAAATCATGGGCCACAAGCAGAAAACCTTACATATGTGTAACAGGATGTATAATATATATAAAAATACATAATATATGTCTGTTAGTTTTAAATCTTTATACTACAGAGTTGTTTGGAAGGATATTTAGATCACAGTTACTGATAACATTTAGCCATCACTCCTTAATCATTAATATTCAGTTAGCATCTGCTTCATATAAGTATGATGAAGAACACTCTAAGAAAGAGATTACCCTATTCCAAACTGTGACTTGGCAAAATCACTTAGCTTCTGGTTTCCCAGATGTCTAGGTCCTTTCAAATAAAGAGGTCCCCTGGCAAATTCTTACTTGGCACTAGTACAGCAAATTGAGTTGCAGGTAGGATCACTCTGGCTGAATTTGTTTAAGGGATATTTAGGGCATGAATCATCTCCCTTTGTCTTCCAAGAGACTTTGAATTCCTCTGCAGAACCCTCGGTGGTAGGGACTCAGGGGTCTCACCCCAGTGCCTGCCTCCCCGGGATTTACTTCCCAAAATGACAAATTTATGCTAATACAATTTCTGCCTTTCTCCCATATGTGGAAATAAAATTAAATAATTCACAGGGAAGAGTTCTTAACAGTGCAATGTATTCTCCCAGTAGGAGGGACTGAATGCAGTGAGATGAGTGAATTTTCATGTCATGCTGTCTCTAAAGACCAAGAGGGAGGGGTGCTATGAGAGAAGGGCTTCAGAGGTGTCAGTAATGAAAAGGAAATAAGGAAAACAATAAAACAAAAGCTTAAACAACAGCCAATAATTAGAAAACCAAGGACATTTAAGGGCTTTCTGTCATAAGTTTCTTGTAGATAATGGATTAGTCGTCCATAAAGATTTGTTAGCTTTAAAGATGAAAGAATAATTCTTCAGAAAAGAGACTGATGTTCTAAACAAAAGAAACACCAATGAGAGGTGATTGAGAGTGTGACATTGGGTAAACAACTTAGCTTCTCAAGTGAAAAACATAGATAATTGGACATTTATCTTCTAGAGTTGTTTCAAGGATTAAAGGAGTTGAAATAAGAAGAGAACTAGAATTATGCAAGTACCTGGTAAGTTCCAGTATATTAACCATCATCACATCACCATCAACACCACCACCATCATCATAAAGAACATCAAGATTCCAAAGGGACCTGAGTGTTCACCTGGCTTCTTACTGATATTGAGAAACCCAACCAGGTTAGCTTCCACCCTGCACTTCTGAGATTCTTCCTGCTTAATTTTATAAACATTGTTTGTAAAACATGAATTCTAGATTTTATTTTTACCTTTGACTGTATTTTATTTTCTTATCCTTATTTTCTTTTACCTACTATTTTTCCTGTCTTAGAATACATGTATTTCTATAAGCTGCCTTACCACTCATATGAAATAATGCAAAATAAAAAGTATAAAAGGTAAAAAAATTAAATAAATCAGACAAAAATTATGTTTAAAGTAATTATTTTTGTTGTTGCTTTCTAGCATAGAGTTGCACAGACATGCACATATACACAAATAATGGAAAGAGAAACAGAACCACATGGAAATCAGGATAAAGGAGTGTGAGGCTTACAGGAATGGCAGGTGGCACCTGTGTAACCAGTGTGTGTACAGTCACAGGAGAAGGTGTTCCAGGACTGGGAACATTCACCCCCATGTTCACAATAGCTGGGCAAACACCTAGGAGAAAGCAGACATAGCACTATTTCTCACATTTGGTCATGATAAATTGTATCTTAAAATGTTGTAATTAAAGATAGATAACAGCAGTGAATTGATGAGAAAACTTAACATGGACAACACTTGCTTGGTCTGTCATAGAAATTTCCAAATGTAATATCAATTACAGACTGAAAAAATCCATTAGACGCTACCAACTGTCATGTATTTATGACAGGCAAATTTTCTACACATCTCATTACATCAGAAAATGTGTTTGCTTTTTCACAAATAAGGCAAGATTAATTTCATACATGACTAAAGATATAAATTGCCTGCAGTGGTCACAAATAGCACATTTTCTGTCCTTGCTTCTATGTCCTTGCAGTGTGTCCTATAGATACTTCCATCAAAAGGTATAGCTTACTTCTCCATTCTTGAATCAGGGTTGGGCATGTGACCTGCTTGGATCAATGAGGCATTAGCAAACTGACACAGCAGAGGCTAGAAAAGTGCTTGGGCAGTGGGCTTTCTCTCTGAGTTTTGAATCCTGAAAGCACAACCACATGAAGAAACCTGGGTTGGTTCATGTGGTCCAGTCACTCTGGTGTGTTCAAAACCATAGGACAAGTGAATGAGAGGATTATAAGTCTTGCAGCTGTCAGCTGAACCCTCAGGCAACCACAGATGTACAAGAGAGCCCAGCAGCAAATACAGAATTGTGAAATAAACAAACAGCTGCTGTTTGGGGCTAGTAAGTTTTAAAGATAATCTATTGTGCAGCCAAAACTAGCTGATGTATTATGTATACCACACTGTAATATATTGCCATGTTGACTTAATACATAAGAAAACATTTTAAAGAGAAGGGAAGAAGGCAGGAAAACAGAGACACTTTTTTTATCCACGTAGTATCACAGTGTCAGGGATTCTGAATGTCATCTACTTTAGTCAGACTGAGGATGCCCTCAGGAATTAGAGAGCACTTGTGCCTTATTTTTATTTTTCCCCACATAATTGAATAAACCACAAAATCACTCAAGTAAACCAGATAACCACTTATGTCTCATGGACACTGTTACATCTCACTTATCAAAATCAAAGGTGAGATTTTAATGTTTGTTCATAAGATTAAAATTTTAATTGTAAGAGGTTATTTAATTTTTCATTATTAAAAATAAATGCTATCCTCAAAGTAATAGAAAATTGAATTCAAATGTGTATAAAAATATATACAACATAATCAAGCAGAATTTATTGCAAGTATAAAGGCTGCTGAAAAATCTGAAAAAAAATTTGAAAATTGATGCAATCTATTACACAAATAAGCTAAAGAAGAAAAACTATAAGTTCACATCATTAGATGAGGAAAAAGTATTTGACAAACTCTAACACCAATTCATGATAAAAAAAAAAAACAAAACAGTAACAACAAAACACCTAGGGAAAGTAGTAATAGAGAGCAATTTCATCAATTTGATTTAAAAAACCCTTTCAAAACTCTAGAGCAATGTCATATCATTGGAGAGAAACAAGATGCTTTCTTCTAAGTGTAGGAGCAGAGCAAAGATTTGTTCTCACCACTCTTATTTAAACATCATACTGGAAGTCTTAGCTAATGCAATCAGACAAAAAATGGAATAAAAGATATGTAAACTGCAAAGGAAGAAATAAAACTATCTTTGTTCACATATGACATGATTGTCTATGTAGAAATTCTGAAATAAACATAAAAACTTCTGAAACTAATAAGTGATGAGAGCAAAGTGCAGGATTATTTCTTATAAATGAACAATGAACTGAAATCTAAAATAAAAAACACAGCCCTTACATTAACACCATCAAAAACCAGAATACTTAGATACAAATATAGCAAGACGTATGCAAGATATATATGAGAAAAACTATAAGATTCTGATGAACAAAAATAATCTAAATCAGTGGAGATATTCCATGTTCATGGAGAGTAAGGTTCAAAATTGTCAAGATTTCAGTAATTCCCAATTTGATGTATAGAGACAAAGAGTCTTAATCAAAATCATTGCATGTAATTTTATGGATGTCAACAAACTAATTCTAAAGTTTATATGTAAAAGTAAAAGATCCAAGAGAATATTAAAAATGAAAAAGATCAAAGAACTAACATTACTCAAATCCAAGACTTTTTATAAAGCTACAGAAATCAAGGCCATGTGGCACTGGCAAAAGAACAGATTAACGGCACAGCATAGAAGGTCCAGAAACAGGTTTACACAAATATAATCAACTCATCTTTAACAAAGCTGCAAAGGCAATTCACTGAAGAAAGGACAATTTTTTCAACAAATACTGCTAAAACAACTGGGCCTCCACATGCAAAAAAAAAAATATTATAAACACAGGTTTTACATCTTTCACAACAGTGAACTCAGACTAGATCTCAGAAATTTTAAATGCAAAATGCAAAACAGTTAAGCTCTCAGAATATAACATAGGAAAAAATCTAAGTGACCTTGGCTTGGCAATGACTTTTCAGATACAGTCAACAAAAAAAAAAAATGGTAATTTGCACTTCAGTAAAATTTTAAAAATCTTTTCTATGAATTACACTAAGAGAATGAAAAGATAAGCTATAGACTAATAGGTAGCTTTTATAAAACATATATCTAACAAAGACTGGGGTATAAAATACAGGAAGAACTAGAGAAAGAAATGGCAACCCACTACAATATTCCCATGGACAGAGGAGTCTGGCAGGCTCTACAGTCCATGGGTTTGCAAGAATCTGACAGGATAGCATCTGAGCATGCTTGCACACACTTAAAATTCAACAAGAAGAACATAACCAATTAAAAACTTGGGCAAAAGATCTGAATAGACACCTGACTAAAGAAGGCACCAAGACTGCAAATAAAAATACAGAAATATCTCCAGCATCATAGGTCAGTAGAGAAATGCAAATTAAAGCAATGAGATAGCACTACAGACTTGTTAGGAAAGCAAAAATCCAAAACACGGACAACACCAAATATCGGCAGGAATGAGGACAACAGGAGCTCTCATTCATTGTTGGTGGGAATGCAAAATGACACAGACACTCTGTAAGGCACTTAGACAATATTTCACAGAACTCAACACCTTCTTACTACATGATCCAGTAATTGGGCTCCCTGGTATTTACTCAGATGAGCTGAAAACGTCCATACAAAACCTGCACGTGAATTTTTATAGTAGCTTTGCTAATTGTGAAAACCTGGAAGGAACCAAGATGTCCTTCGGGTGAATGGATAAACTTGTGGTATATAATATTGTTTAGCTCTAAAAACAAATGAGCTGTCCAGTTCACAAAACACATGGAAGAACCTTAAATTCATGTTATTAAATGAAAGGCTATGTATATAGCACGTGATTCCTATATATGACATCCTGGAATTGGCACAACTATGAAGAGAGTAAAATGATTGGTGATTTCCAGGCCAGAGGTTGGGAAAAGGGAGGGATGATTGAACAGGTGATGCATGTAAGATTTTTAGGGCAGTGAAACTACTATACATGATACCATAATGATGAAGACATAACAGTAGGCATTTGTAAAACCACATAGAACTGTCTAACACAAAGAATGAACTATAATGTAAATCAGTGTGTATGTGAAAGTCACTCAGTTGTGTCCAACTCTTTGCGACTCGATGAACTATAGGCCATGGAATTCTCCAGGCCAGAATACTGGAGTGGTAGCCTTTCCCTTCTCCAAGGGATCTTCCCAACCTAGGAATCGAACCCAGGTCTCCCGCATTGCAGGTGGATTCTTTACCAGCTGGGAAGCCCATGTAAAGCAGGGACTTTGGTAAACAAGAATGTATCAGTTGGATCAGTTCATCAATTCTAATAAGTGTACAACACTGATGCAAGATGCTAAAAACACAGAGACTGTGTGTGGAGAGACTGGAAAAAGAAAAGATAGAGGAGAACTCTATACTTTCTGCAAGCCTAAAACTGCTCTAAAAAAAATGAAGTGTATTAATTAAAAATGTTCATTGTAAAAGACTCAATCAATACAGGCAAGTATATGAAATTTACTAAAAAGTGTGTGTATGCTTAGTTGCTCAGTCATGTCCAGTTCTCTGCAAACGCATGGACTGTAGCCCACCAGGCTTCTCTGTCCATGGGATTTCCCAGGCAAGAATACTGGAGCAGGTTGTCATTTCCTTCTCCAAAATATGTGTGTACAAGTTTACAAATAATTTTACATAAATATTGTATTATTTTTCTGGTAGTGCCATAACAGACTACTACAAATTGTATTAAGAACAAGAGAGATTTACAGTAATGAAAGGAACTTCGCTTGGAAGACAGTACAGTGTGAACATGTGGAAATGCACAGAGATCCACAGACACCTTCATTTCATCCCACTCTGCTCCCTTACCGTCACTTATCTGGAAATCAGAAAAGGCAAAGCAAACATCATTAGGAAGGAAGTAGGAAAAACGAAAGATGAAAGGGAACATCTGGCTATTTTGTGATTTTTTTCTCCTCTAATACTGTACAAAATATGCACCCAAACACTGAAATTCCAGTAGATGTAACCAAACAATTATTTTTGACTTTCTTTGGAAAAGTATAGAAAAAAATCTCAGCTGTCAGTAAGAACTAGAAATAGGCAAACTCATTTTTACTTAAAAAATAAAAGGATAAATATTAGATTTTTGAAATATTTCATGGACATGCTTATTGTTAATTACTGACAAATTTCAGAACAGTTTGTCAACTTTAAGATTGTGAGCTTCAAAATCAGTTTATACCAGTGGGATTCACATGTGGAATAAATAGTATCCACATTATTTATCTTTCTGAAGAGGTCTACTAGGTGAATGCATAGGATGGGGCATCCATACCTTAGTTGTTGCTGTTTAGTTGCTAAATTGTGTCTGACTCTTTTGCAACCCCATGGATTGTAGCTTGGCAGGCTCCTCTGTCCATGGAATTTTTCAGGCAAGAATCCTGGAAATGGGTTGCCATTTCTTTTTTTCTTTCTTTTTTTTTTTTTTTTTTTACTTTATTTTACTTTACATTACTGTATTGGTTTTGCCATACATTGACATGAATCCACCACGGGTGTACATGAGTTCCCAATCCTGAACCCCCCTCCCACCTCCCACCCTATATCATCTCTCTGGATCATCCTCGTGCACCAGCCCCAAGCATCCTGTATCCTGTATCGAACATAGACTGGCGATTCATTTTTTACATGATAGTATACATGTTTCAGTGCCATTCTCCCAGGGGAGAATGCTATTCCTTCTCCAGGGGATCTTCCTGAACCTTGGGATCCAATCTGAGTCTCCTGCACTGCAGGTGGATTCTTTACCACTGAGCCACCAAGGAAGCCCTTATCCATAACTTGACAGTCAGAAAATTACAGTAATAGTTAAAGAAATGGACAGTCAAGAGCAAAGTCACCAAGTGTCTGGAGTGGTGGTATTTCAGATGGTGTTCTGCAGATCTTCTTGGGGCTGAAGAGGTGGCTTGACCCAAGCATAGCCCATCCCCTTTGCCCCTCATTCTAACAAAGCAGTTTCTTGGCCTATATATATTTTTTTTTTTGACAAGTCGAAACTCTCTAAAATCTCACTTAAATAGATTCCATACTTTTTAATAGGATGAAGATGACTCTTCTATGATAAAGAATATTATAGGGTTATCTAAAATTGTTTGGGTATAAGATTTTTTCAAAAACAAAATATTTGAGTTTGTGGTAATTAATTTTCTTTTAAATGTATTATTTATTTAAAAAACAAGATGTATGTTTCACAATTTTGCATTTAGCATCTAGAAGGTTAATGTTAGATCAAAAGCAGTGGAACTGGAAAAAGTGACCCCATCAATACAGTCCATGGCTGTGGATGGCAAATACTTGAGCCTAAGAGGAACCTGCAAAGGGCTATGTAACCTGAGTCACACCACATGAAATCCTAATGTCCAAAACCCAAAGAGTGTAAGACACGATCTCTCCTCACTGCTATCCTTACCCCACAGCCTCGTCCCAAAGGACAGGGAACTGTCCCCTGTAAAGTGACATCAGAGCCACAGGAAGGCAGAGTGTCATGAGGACAAGTCCTTGTGTGGCTCAGGAAGGTTTTCTAAGCACCCCTTAGATTTCAAACATCTTTGCAGTATTTGTAGTCTGAGGAGGAAGGCCACAATAAATTATTAATTCCTGTGCCTGACGGATAGAAGTTATAAAACGAGCTGCGTTTTAACAATAAAGCTCAGCTTCACTTGAGCACATTAGGACTTGCTCGGGGCAGCAGAGCTGTGGGCTAGGCGGATGGCCGAGCACAGTGCACAGCGCCCAAAGACAGCCCAGGTGTGGGTGTCTGCTTTGCTGAGCTTTTAAGTGAATCTATTTCATGGTACATTGGACATGCAGTTAGTAGGTATGGACTAAAGGGCTGAGGAAAATGAACATTTTTAGTAATAAGAAGAATGGAGAATAAGGACATGTCTTTAGATACTGAGCCATAAAAAATTACAATTAGTGACTATACAGGCCCTCCAAAGTGTCAACAGCTATTTTTATACCCACTTACAGTGTTGCCATAAACCTGAATTTTATAGAAGATAGCTTGACACTACAGTAGTCTCCATAGATTAGTATATATATCTGAAAATCTTCTTAAAATGTGATGTGGAAAATGTTCCTATTTTCTATTTTGGTCACACACACACAGATATATTTGTTTGCATTTTTATTTTTGGACAAGAATTTTTTATGCACAAAGGGACCACCATTATGTGAGAAAAATATTGTGATTGCAACATATGCTGGGATGGAATTCTCCAGGGACTAAACTAACTTTCTTTGAGCTTCCTGACTGAAGTGACAATTCTGCTACTGCCTGTGAACTTGACTTCTCACCCTTTTGCCCTACTAAGTCATTCCCATGGGTGAGGGCAGCACTCTATGTCCAAAAGAACATTTCTAGCCCTCTCCCAAGACTCAAGATTCCAGAAATGACTGCAATTAAAACTTACAGATGATGCTATAGTTTCTGTGCCAATATTTTTTTATAATCTGAAAATTAGTATTGAAAGTTTTGTCTAAATTATTTAAATCATCTTTTGAACTACAAATGAATAGAATGTGAACATACGGCCATGGGCATTGCATTAAAGCATCAAGTTCTTGTGAGTCAGTATTTTACATGCTGGGAATTTGTGGTCTTCTCACACATTGCTAAATTGAGCTGTAACTTGTAGTTAATTGGCAATGACAGGGAACTTCAATTAGTATTAAATCTGGATTAGATTTACTCCACAACGGACTCTGTGCAGTGTGAACTTTTGAAAAGTGCCCTGTGTGTGGATGTGTGGGGATGTCTGGGGTGTGTACATTTGTTCAACACAAACTTAATGCACTGCTATTGCAGAGAAGTCAGACATACTAGGCACAGAAAAAAGGTGCATGTATGATGATTAAGCCATCCCTTTTAGCCAAAATTACTTAAAAGTCTGACAGTAGGGCTAACAAATAACTTTGGTAAAGTTGCAATGCTTAAAAATTTTACTGTTATTGTTTTAAAGCTTTGCCTTTAAAAGCTTTGCCTTTATCTTCTCCAGTAAAGTGGTACTATGTTCAGCATGTGGCAACTGAATACTTAGTCTCCACTCTTTGTTGTGTTTACAACATCACTGCTGCTGCTGCTGCTAAGTCACTTCAGTCGTGTCCGACTCTGTGTGACCCCATAGACGGCAGCTCACCAGGCTCCCCCATCCATGGGATTCTCCAGGGAAGAACACTAGAGTGGGTTGCCATTTCCTTCTCCAATGTATGAAAGTGAAAAGTGAAAGGGAAGTCACTCAGTCGGGTCCATCACTAGAAATCCCTAAAGCTTCAACTTTTATCAAAGAAAGAGTTTCTTTTCATTTTTCCTATAGAATAGAGAATGTAAGGTGAATGCAGCTAACCACACAGAATTTTTATTTCTGGGTCCTCCATGATCTCTTAAGAATATTCTAATCTGTTCTCTGAAGTGTTAGAAGTTTCTAAAATATATAGTCATCAATAATTATAACAGCATCAATAGTATTCTGTATGAATTAAGTAGCCTGGAGGCATATACAAGGAAAATTCATGATAGTATGTATTCTAAAAAAGAATGGAAAGAAACAAAGTTTTTCATTTTTGTTTTCGGTATAAATATAATTTTCCTCTATGGAATGGAATACTGGGAATGGAGAAAGGGCAAGAAGATGCTCTTTTTCACCAGTTTATTTGTTTCTAATCTACTACTAAAAATTGAAAAAAGCACGGGGTGGGATGAACTGAGAGAGTAGCATTGAAACATATACATTACCATATATAAAACATTAAGAGGTAGCCAGTGGGAATTTCCCATATGATGCAGGGAGCTCAAGCTGGTGCTCAACCTAGAGGGGTGGGATGGGGTCGGGTAGGAGGGAGGTTCAAGAGGGAGGGGACGCATGTATACTTATAGCTGGTTCACGTTGTATGGCAGAAACCAACACAACACTGTAAAACAAATACCATTAAATTAAACATTAAAACAAACAAACAAACAAAAACCACCCTGAAAACAGGCATGCTGATGTGAGACTGCCTACCTATCTGTGAGGCCACAGGTGTCTATCTGGAGGTCACGGAAACTCCCTAGCGCCCCCTGCTGTACTGAGATGGGATCCACTGCTTCGTCGCCAATGGAAATAAGCCTCAGGCAGCCCTGAAATCCACCCAGGGAATTAGTACATCCAGGGTGAGAGCTGTTGTTGTCAGGACAGCCTGAATGAACACGAGACAAAGGAGAAAAAAAAAAACAGTTATGAAAAATATTGTACAGTATTTCTCATTAGCAAAAATTGTTACCTCCGTTTGCTAGTAGACACCTGAAGCAAGAAAAGCTATGGCAAACCTAGACATATTAAAAAGCAGACACATCACTTTGCCAGCAAAGGTCCATTTAGTCAAAGCTATGGTTTGTCCAGTAGTCATGTACAGATGTGAGAGTTGGACCATAAAAAAGGCCAAGAGCCGAAGAACTGGTGCTTTCAAATTGTGCTGGAGAAGACTCTTGAGAGTTCCTTGGACAGCAAGAGGATCAAACCAGTCAATCCTAGAGGAAATCAACTCTGAATATTCATTGGAAGGACTGACACTGAGCGCCCATACTTAGACCACTTGATGTGAAGAGCTGACTTACTGGAAAAGATCCTGATTCTGGGAAAGATTGAGGGCAAGAAGAGAGGGGGACAACAGAGGATGAGATGGTTGGATGGTATTGCCTACTCAATGTACATGAGTTTGAGCAAACTCTGGGAGACAGTGAAGCACAGGGAAGCCTAGCATGCTGGAATCCATGGGGTCCCAAAGAGTCGGACACAATTTAGTTACTGAACAACACCATTTGAGGTCATATCACCCATGAATAGGGTGGTGGAGAGCCGACAAGAACAAAATGTGTTGGTATTGGTAAACTGTAAAAATAATAACTAAAACCAGGCTTACAGAGAGATGAGATGAAGGGAAGATATGAAATCTGACAAATTTAAGCATCTGATTTCTTTTTTGAAAGCACATTTAAGACATCACTCCTTTTAGCATGATGTTAAACCAGATGAACTAAAGGCATGTGGTAGCAGAATCAGGGAAAAAAAATTATAGGCATAAGAGAACTTAATAAATTTCAAATGCTTGAAAATAATCTTAAATTGAGAATTGACCTGGATACCCTCCATTCATCTAAATATTGTTAAATATCCACATGTGAATTATATCCACAGGCATATTTTAAAACACTTTTGATAATAACTGGTCTAATAGCAATTTATACTTACTTTTCTTTTTTAAATTAGGCATTTTAGTCAAATATATTTCAACATGAATACACAAATTAACAATATATCATAACCATATAGCATTGTGAATAATGGAAAAAACAAGCAACGCAATGTTCTATGGAAAAAAAGAAATGACCTTTGATTAATTTCACTAGTAAGAGTCAAATTTACAAGTTCTGTTACAGCCAGTAATTGGTTTGCTGTGCAGTTACCAACCACAATTCCTACAGAGTGGTTCTGTTTTATCCTCCTGGGACTCCCAAGAGATAATGTTCTTAGAATGGTCATGAACAAAGACAAGACTTTAAAATACAAATCAAAGCAAATGGGATCCAGAGCCGCTTTCTTTTCCTCTTGTAAGGCCAGCAGTGTTTTGAGTGTCCTCTCACCCTCCCCTAAATTGTCTCCTAAAGAAATCACAGGTTCTTAGATTTGTCTACTGCAAGACTGACAATGTAAGAGAAGATGGGGAAAGTTAGGCTAAGAGGATGCTGTCACCGTGAAATGCTTCTGTAAAAGGCAACAATTTGGAGAAACCTGCTGTACAGAGTCCAGATCCCATTACTCCCCTCTAATCAGGACTGAGGCCCTCTCTAGGAACAGCTGGGCTTCAGAGAGCTAGCTCTCATAAGGCTGTGTCTCCTCAGAAACAACAGTGCCCGAGGATGCAATGGAGTGATGCAACACAGTGGCTGCATACCATTTTTTCAGCTGAGACCTCCTGAAAGTGCATGTCTGCTTCAGAGAACCCCTTGGGGTCTTCAGAGGCTTCTGCTGCAACTGCACTGCAGTTCAACTTGTCTCTCTGCCCATCACAGTTACTCTTTCAACCTTCCAAGTGTTTTTGCAAAGAATTACTCCTACTAACCCACCCACACTGGAGAAGGCAATGGCACCCCACTCCAGTACTCTTGCCTGGAAAATCCCATGGATGGAGGAGCCTGGTAGGCTGCAGTCCATGGGGTCGCGAAGAGTTGGACACGACTGAGCACCTTCACTTTCACTTTTCACTTTCATGCATTGGAGAAGGAAATGGCAACCCACTCCAGTATTCTTGCCTGGAGAATCCCAGGGACAGGGGAGCCTGGTGAGCTGCCGTCTCTGGGGTCACACAGAGTCGGACACGACTGAAGCGACTTAGCAGCAGCAGTAGCAGCAACCCACCCACATGCAAAACTACCATGCAGAGGCAGCTTACTACAGAATGAAAGCTACAACTCTACATAGGGAAAAAGCTCAAAGTGTTTACTGAATTGAACACTTTATTTTCATCTGCAAATATGAAACAAGGACAATATTCTAAATGATTAACATTGTAATAATTCCCAAAAATTGTCAAGCAAATTTTATGCTTGACATGAAATTTACCTATTTTATTTATTCTTTGCCATACAATGTTTCATTTATATCATTTATAGAACTATTGTAACTATTTTGCTTTGTATTTTCCAATAATTTTAATATTCAGAAATTCTTATGTTAATATTTACAGTTTGGGGTTATTTTATAAGATTCTTATTTTTTAAATCAAAAGGAATAAGTAATTTTATAAAGTAATGATTTTGCTCATTGTACTTAGGTGTTTTTCATTCATTTCTCTTTGTACTTATGTCTTGAAATTGCTGGTGTACTTTCAAAGAGCAAGAACTGAAGACAGAGCCTCTTCTTGTTCCTGCATAATGGATGCTAGCTTTCTGCCTAAGAATTTTCATAAAATACACACAGTTTTTCTATACTTTTTTTCAGTGACTGAGGCTTTAATGGTTTGTGTATCTGACAAATAGAATTCAAAACAAACCAAAGACTGCATCAGGTAGAAACCGTTAAAAGCACAATGAAACCTCAGAAATTAACTTCAAAGGGACTTTGACATTTCAATTTTAATGTTATATCATAAAGAACTGTTTAATCTGCAGCTTTCCTTTACCATTTTCTTGTCTTATGTGAAAACACACACATTTTCATTTATAAGGGAATTTCTGAAGGATTGGATATATTTGGAAGAAACTTGGTATATCTTTATATGATATATGATGTGCTGTGTGCTGTGCTAAGCCGCTTCAGTCATGTCCAACTCTTTGCGACCCCACGGACCACAGCCTGCCAGGACCCTCTGTCTGTGGGATTCTCCAGGCAAGAATACTGGAGTGGGCTGCCATGCCCTCCTCCAGGGGATCTTCCTGATCCAGGAATTGAACTCATGTCTCTTACAACTCCTGCACTGGCAGACAGGTTCTTTACTGCTAAGCCACCTAGGAAGCCCTTGCATCTTCTAGGTGACTTCTACTTACTGCACTTAGTAACCAAGAATGTTAGGATAAAACAAAGGAAACATGAAGTCAATAAATAATTTTGTGAAATCCTTGTTAATCCTTTTCTATTTTCTTCCTTTTCTCCAGATCGCCATCCTCAAATTCATCCAGAACACATCGCAGTATCTAACTATACCTGTTAGGACGAAGAAAAACCATATCCAGTAGTCACAAGGAAAACTTTCTGAAAGTGAAACTTCAGAGAAGGAAAGGTCAAACCAATGAGTGTTCTATTCTCTAGGTATGATATAAAAGTCAAGAAGTAAGGGTACCACAGCCCAAGAGAAGCTTGGGGCAGGAGACATTTTTCCATACAGATGGTTGCCCCAAAGCCCTTGTGGGCCATTCATCAATGACCTGATTTGGGACGGACAGTGAAATGGACAATGAGTAGTTACTGCTAAATTAATGAAAGATATCCATCATGATTGAGGGACTCAGAAGTTTAAGTACCTCTGAGGATGAGAGATAAATTGTCATTTATGTCAATACACCAGAATGGGTCCTCAGATGAGACTTCATTAGACTTGTCATAGGCTCACTGGCCTGTTAAGTTTCACAGAAGGACACTCAGGGGATTTTGAACATAACGTAATATTCCCCAACTCTGTAGTGCAAGTATGCTATTGAGTAGTACAAAGATTCAATAGAAGGGAATTTATTAAAGCTTTACTTTCCACTGCCCCTAATAGCAGGCACCAAAAATTTATGTACAAAAGACTATTAGTGAAACTGCTGTTGGAGGAAAATTACAAAAAAAAGTTCAGACTAAGAAAAGGCAAAAAGGAAAAAGGGATAGCTTGTGACTTCCCTGGTGGTCCAGTGATTAAAAATTCACCTTCTAGTGCAGGGGATGTGGGTTCAGTCTCTGGCCAGAGAACTAAGATCCCACATACAGCAGGGCAACTAAGCCTGGGTGCCACAGCTAGAGAAAGTTTGGATGCCTCAACAAAGACCCAGCACAGCTCCGAAAAGACACCCAGGAGAGTATATAAAATTTTTTAAAGTGATACCTAGATCACAGAATTCTGATGGGACTTTTAGAAATATTGTTATTTTATAGATGACCCTTTTTACTGTAAGATAGTGTGCTCTGAGATTGCCAGGCCAAAGATGGAATAGATTTCCAGGTGGCCAGAGAGCCTTGGTTTAGGCTGCAGTCCTGCAATAATCACTGAAATCACCTCTTTCATTGCTAAAGTGTCCTGAAATTATATGGTCACCCTAACTATAAGGAGGAAAGCTGGCTAAAACTCAACATTCCAAAAACTAAGATCATGGCATCTGGTCCCATCACTTAATAGTAAATAGATGGGCAAAAACTAGAAACAGTGACAGATTTTATTAATTTTATTTTCTTGGGTTCTAAAATCACTGTGGATAGTGACTACAGCCATGAAATTAAAAGATGCTTGCTCCTTGGAAGAAAAGCTATGACAAACCAATATAGTGTATCATAAAGCAGAGATATCACTTTGCTGACAAAGGTCCAAATAGTTAAAGCTATGATTTTTCCAGTAGTCATATATGGACGTGAGAGTTGGACCATAAAGAAGTCTGGGCCCCAAAGAATTGATGCTTTTAAACTGTAGTGCAGGAGAAGACTCTTGAGAGTCTCTTGAATAGCAGGAGACGAAACTGGTCAATCCTAAAGGAAATCAACCCTGAATATTCATTGGAAAGACTCACGTTGAAGTTCCAATACTCTGGCCACCTAATACAAAGTGTCAACTGATCAGAAAAGACCCTTCTGCAGGGAAAGATTGAGGGTAGGGAGAGAAGGGGACAATAGAGGACAAGATGGTTGGGTGGCATCACGAAATTAGTGGACATGAGTTTGAGCAAGCTCTGGGAGATAATGGAGGACACGGAAGCCTATCATGTTGAAGTCCAAGAGGTTGCAAAGAGTCGGGCATAACTTAGCAACTGAACAACACAAAAAAATGTTGATGTTTGGCTGAAACCAACACAATACTATAAAGCAATTATTCTTCAATTAAAAAAAAGAAAAAGAAACTGTAATAGCAAGCCATACTAGTCTGCTTTCATGGGAAAGCATCACAACAAAATTCGACTGACGATATAATGATAACTGGAAACTTGCAGTTGACTGTCCATCAGGAAAAACAGTAATGGGAAGGAAATCTGGTCAAGTAGTATTTCAGAACAGGCAGTATTGTTTTCCTTGAAAAGTCAAATATCGTTAACTGGTTTTCACCTAGATGACCCAGAAACACTGACTTTATTAGTCCCAATATTGCTACAGAGCATAGACTGGATGAACTTCACTTCTTTGTCAACATCATACATATTCTGGTACTGACAGACACTGAGCAAGAAGATAAGTAAACAGATACTGACAGAAGCTACCCTTTGGACATTAGAGTTTTCAGTAGAGCTCAAGCTGTAGCTGACCTACCCTACTTTACCCAGAACAGCACTGGAAAGTCCAACATATCATGGAGACAAATATGGAAACCTTGAGCAAAGGTTCTACACGTGCATAAAAATTGTGAATATAATAAATCTACTGAAAATCAGAACTCCATGCTCACTGGTCCTAGACCTGCCTCTCCTGGTTTTTCTTGAGTAAAAATAGTATCTATCTTTTTATTTAACATCAGTAAATTAGTCCATTTTGGTTTTACTTGTTTGTTTTAATCTGGCAAAGGCTTTACTTGAATTTTAAAAGTAGTATATACTTTCTCTAGGAAAAAAGATGCTGTTATGTTGATGTAAGATATACAGTTGACTGGCTTCATTTGAATCAGTGTCTGAAACTGTTTTGTAGGAATCAACTAGATATTTATAGCTATGCTTATAGAGGCTACTCTAAATTTATACACTAGTTAGGAAGAAAGTGCTGTGATTGCAAGTTCTATTTTTGCCACTCAGTGCCAACACAGAATTACATTAGAAAAATAGGAAAGTTGTAATGAAGCAAAGTCATTATGCCATCTCATGTGATGTTTAAACTTCCGCAATTCCACTCATTTTAGAGACACTGTTTCTTCTTGGAAACCATATTAACAAGACAGGTCTCTGCATATCAACACAATTTTATGAAAATACATAAGAAAGGCTTATTACACCTTTTTCAACACATTTCCTCTAGCTCTCTAGGATCCTTAAATAGATAATAATGAAGCCAAAGGCCAGGTATATGTGCACAACCAACGTGACAACTGTGGGTTCTTGAGCATTCATTCATCTTAACCATTGGAGCATGCCACTAAGACCCCAGTCCTGAATGTTGTTTCACTAAATTAACTGTACTTATTAGGAGTCAGATAGTTTATGCATAAGAAAAAACTTAAAAATCACTGGCAAGATGTCTTTTAGCAGCTACACTGATATTTACAGCATTTTTAAAATAAAAATGGGCACAATCAAAATGTCCATCAACATAAAATGGTAAAATAAATATGGTACAATATGCATCAAAAAGCCACACATCCATGAAGATTAATTAAATTGAGCTATTCACAACCACATGGCTAGATTTCAAAACTAATGCAGAACAGAAAAAGCAAGTCACAGAAGAATGAGTGCAGGTTTATCCTCTTCAAAAAATTAACAGCGAGGCAACACAAGACAATTTATTATTTAAAGTTACCTACATAGATGATAGATTATAAAAAAAAAAAAAAAGCAATATACAAAGACTGGCTTTAAAAAAGCAGGGTAATACTTAACTAAGAGAATGAAAGTCTAGAGGAGCAACAGAAGCCTCAAGTGTTGTAGTGGCTAATTTTTTAGACAAGAGGATACACCCATATGTGTTCGTTTTATGAAATATTATAGTCTTTTAAAAGTGTGTGCATATGATCTATTTCACAGTAACAACTGACTCATGCTGCATCAGTATGTAAATATTTATGGGGAAGTACCTACTCTCAAGTAGCCGTGAATTCTGAGCATGCAGTATGTTCAATATGATAGATGATTTGAAAAGTATTTTTCTTTTACTTTTTAATACAAAATGTTAAAGTTATTTTATTTTGTGTCATTAAACAGTAGACACAGATTGTTCTTTCTGTATCTGTCAGTGCTTCAAAATATTTTATCTTTTAAATTACAGTTCTTAGATAAATTCTTTATTTAGCTTTGAAGGAATCTGTTCCTCTCCTGAGCTATAAAACCCATCATTTAAGTGTAAAGGTTTAAAAGAGTATCTGGGTCAGAAATGCATCACATTTAGCAAACAAGAAAAGCAAGCAATCCTAACTTTTAAAGCTGCTGGCACAATTCCACCTTTCCCCATGAAGTCTGCTTTAGGGGACTTCAAAGATTAAACAACCCAATTCACAGTTGATGTACTTATTGTCAGTTCTCAAGGGAGAATTTTATACTTTCTTGTTGAGCTATCAAGCTATCTCCACCATGATTCGAAACTTATTTTAGAAAAAAAATAAAAAGTATAAAATGCAAAACAGCAATAATGTCAGAGAGGGCTTCAAGCCAAGATTAAGAATAAGTCTTACTATTGACAGTTCTAAGCTTCCAGTGGCTGAGGATTTTTCACTTGAATGCTCCAGGGATGGAGATTTATTACCCTCAGAAGTTCCCCCTCCCTGGTGGAAAAGATCCTGGATAGACTCAGTCAGGTTTCACTAAGCAGGCAAAACACCCACTGACTACATCCCGGGGAGATGGACTGGTGATGTCTTGGTAAAATCCATCACTAAGCAATGAGTGACATATTAATGGGCTTCTCCTGTGGCTCAGCAGTAAAGAATCTATCTGCAGCGCAGGAGATGCAGGAAACACGGTTCAGTCCCTGGGTCAGGAAGATCTCCTGGAGGAGGGAATGGCAACCCACTACAGTACTCTTGCCTGGAAAATCCCATGGACAGAGAAGAATGGGGGGTATGATCCATGAGGTCCCAAAGAGTTGGACATGACTGAAAATGCATGTGTGACATGTTAAAAGCCATTGAATTAATCTCTTTCTCTGTTGTATATAATGATGCCCTTCTGTATTAGGCAGTGGGACTCGACATCTTTTTAAAAATATATTTATTTATTTATTTTTGGCTGTGCTGGGCCTTCATTGCAGCACATTGGTTTTGCTAGTTGCAGTGAGCAGGGGCTGCCTTCTAGTTGTGGTTGCCGGCTTTTCATTGGGGTAGCTACTCTGGTTGAGGAGCATGGGCCCTAAGGCCTTGGGCTTCAGCAGTTGCAGTGCATGGGCTTAGCTGCCTTCTATTAAACCTGTGTCCCCTGCATTGGCAGAATCCCAATCACTGGACCACCAGGGAAGTCCAAGTTTCTTAAATTTTAAAATGCAGCAGACCTCCTGGGGATCTTGGTGAAATGCAGATTCTGGTTCAGGAAGTCCAGATGCCACATCTGCATTTCTAAGAGCTTCCCGTGATGCTGATACTGTTGGTCCATGGACCACACTTTGAGTAGCCAGGCCTTGGGCAGAAAAAAACCCAATAGACAGAAGAACACCCTCATGCAGTAAAAAACCTGGCACATAAAAGCTGAAGGAAAGATTATAAGCATCATTTGGCTTTAGGAAAATTCCTGATAGCAAGGTATTAAAGGTAAGAAATAGAGAGCAATGACCCTCAGTATGTCTTCACATAGAATCACCAGAGAGTATTCAAAAACCTGTTGTTCAAGTCAGGCTTCCCTTGTAGCTCAGCTCATAAAGAATTCTCCTGCAATGCAGGAGACCCCAGTTCAATTCCTTGGTCAAGAAGTTCCCCTGGAGAAGGGATAGGCTACCCACTCCAGTATTCTTGGGCTTCCCTAGTGGCTCAGACCACATTGTAGGTAAAGAATCCACCTGAGCAACTAAGCATAAGCACACAGCATGGAACCAGTTAAATTAGAATTTCTGGGGATGCAGCCAGGTATCAGCATTTTGAATCCTTCCAGGTGATTGCAGTGTGCAACTATAGTTGAAAAGAAATGCCANCTTCCCTAGTGGCTCAGACCACATTGTAGGTAAAGAATCCACCTGAGCAACTAAGCATAAGCACACAGCATGGAACCAGTTAAATTAGAATTTCTGGGGATGCAGCCAGGTATCAGCATTTTGAATCCTTCCAGGTGATTGCAGTGTGCAACTATAGTTGAAAAGAAATGCCAAATTTAAAACCAACCTTACGATGTGCACTTTCAAACAAGGCCATCTATCCGACTTTCATTTTTAGACCACAATTTATCATCTTTGATCACTCAACATTCTCAATGACTATAACTAAAAGAGAAAAATCATTCTTCACTATTAATATTCATGTAAAAATATGAATTGCCTTAGAAGGCAGGAGCATAAAAGGTAAAGATGGTTTGACTGCCAATGCAGCCCAGTTCCTTTCACTTACCCCCCAAATAGTAGGTGTCACCTGACTCAATCTGCCCACGCAAGGAATGAGCCACGGAGGCTGCCTCACCATCCACCATCATACTCAGGTGATTCCCTGTTGCAGATAAGGACACAGAATGCCACTGCCCATCATTTAATCCAGCTCCTAGAGGTAAACAAAATGGGTTAAAATAAATTCCTATGAACCTTGTTAATACCTCAACAGAGCAAGTACTTGAAAACAATACGATGCATACCTTGGGGCACCTTCCACAGACCACCAAGAACTCACATGAAGCCCACCTGGGTCACTTAGTTGGTTGACCCATGAAGAATGCACCACAGGGGACACAGAGAGACAGAGAGGTGAAGGATAGATGTGGACTTGTCTGGGGGTTTCTAAGCAGGCAATTAGGTTATGTGGTATGTTGGTCACGCTTATCTAGAAGAAGGTGCTACCCATGTCAGCTGGAAGAGGGTCTTGTTGAGTAAATTTTGTGGTTGCAGAGGATCCTTGTGTCTGATCCATCAGTCATGGACTGGCCTGTCTGCTATTTGTTTATGTAATAACAAAAATGATTATGTTCAGTTAGGATTACTATGGCCTCTATGCACAGTGTCAGGGATATACTTCACTTTCTCACCATTCAGTTTAGTCAAAAAGGTGAAAATATGTGAAAAAAAAGAAAAAAGGCAGGGGGTGGGGCAAAGAAAGAAATCAGAATGAAGGGGTAAAGTGAAAACAAGAGTGGATCACTCGTGCTGCTTTGAAAAACACAGCATTGGTTTGTTTCAGTCCTAGGGCCTTAAGAGAAGAAAATTTCTATGAATGACCCTGAACAGTCATCAAATCGTAAAGTATTTCCAATTACATGGCACTGGACATATTTTAGCCTCATCTAGCCCATTGATAGTTTGGGATGCTGAGACGTACAGGTAGTTTCCAAAAATGCAAGTTATAAAAATAAAAGCTTATTCTCACTTTCATATATTGTCATTATCTATAATATTCTTGGCAGACTATTTAAAAATATATATACTGACAGTCTTTAAAAATAACAATTTAAGTATTAAACAAACATGAAAATTCATAGAACAGAATAAAAGTTTATAAAAGCATTACATTAAAGTGTGTCTGTACATATTCAAACACTGGATAAAGATGGAAAAGAGTGGCAAGAAATATTCTTAAATATTAACCTTCATTTTTGGTTGTGGGAATTGTTTTTCATTTTATGTAATTTTTAAATTTTCTGTTTTTCTTTCCAAATAAGATACAATGTATTCCAGCTATCATCACACCACATGCGGGCATGCTCAGTCATGTCTGTGTTCAACTCTTTGTGCCCCGATGAACTGCAGCCTTCCAGGATCCTCTGTCCATGGGATTTTCCAGGCAAGAATATTAGAGTGGATTGCCCACTCCAGGGGATCTTCCTCACCCAGGGATCAAACCTGTGTCTCCTGCATTGGCAGATGGATTCTTTACCACTGAGCCACCTGGGAAGCCTATCAGTTTTTAAAACTACCATAAATTCCTTCAAAGCAGTCATTGTCTCTTGAATCTATGAGATGAAATATCTATATTTTCTTCAAGTGATGGAGCTGGAATGATAAATTAGTTGAATCACTGACTGCCCACCAACTGTGCATGACTCTAACATCTACTACAGACCAACTTGTAGGGTCTTCTATTGAATGAAAACCCAGTGCTGTGTCATGCAAATATATCAATAAGCCTTAGGTGTTCCAGTACACTCACCCACACAGTGTGTGTGTTAGCTTCTACTATGTTATCTTGTGGACATAAACAACAGCAAAGTTTCAATGAGTAACAACTAGGGTTTGTTTCTTGAGCTGGCCCTAGGCCATCTGGCTCTCTATCCTTTGTGCTCTAGGCATTCATTTAAGCAGCACCAAGGCTAATACACAGGCCTACTCCCTGTCTTTCTGCAGAGAGAAAACAGCATTTGGCAGAATCCTGCTACGGCATTGGCAGGTTCTACTCAGATGTGGCACAGGCCCCTTCTCACATGCCAGTGGCCAAAATGAGTTATTTGGCCAACAGCAAGGGATTTGTCCCCTCCACAGGAGGTCGCTGCAGCTTGCACAGCAGGCCCCAGACATGAGTGTTTCAATTGAGAGGGTGGGGGCAGGAATAATTGGAATCTTTAGAAATTGTCTTGGTCAATAAGGAAGAGGGTCATAAAAAAAAAAAAATCAACTTTCATTCATTGAAAAGCAACAGTGAGATGACTGCTTGATTTTTTTGACACCATGCTCAAGAAAAAGAAATGCAAAAAGGCAAAATAGTTGGCATAAGAGGACTTACAAAGGAAGCGAAAAGAAAAGCTAAAGGCAAAGGAGAAAAGGAAAGATATACTCATTTGAATGCAGAGTTCCAAAGAATAGCAAGGAGAGATAAGAAAGACTTCCTCTCAATTAATGCAAAGAAATAGAGAAAAACAATGGAATGGGAAAGACTAGAGATCTCTTGAAGAAAATGAGAGATGCCAAGGGAACATTTCATGCAAAGATGAGCACAATAAAGGACAGAAATGGTATGGACCTAACAGAAGCAGAAGATATTAAGAAGAGGTGGCAAGAATACACAGAAGAACTGTAAAAAAAGATCTTTATGACCCAGATAATCATCATGGTGTGATCCCTCACCTAGAGCCAGACATCCTGGAATGCAAAGTCAAGTGGGCCTTAGGAAGCATCACTATGAACAAAGCTAGTGGAAGTGATGGAATTCCAGTAGAGCTATTTCAAATTGTAAAAGATGATGTTGTGAAAGTGCTGCACTCAATATGCCAGGAAATTTGGAAAATTCAGCAGTGGTCACAGGACTGGGAAAGGTCAGTTTCCATTTCAATCCCAAAGAAAGGTAATACCAAAGAATGCTCAAACTACCACATAATTGCACTCATCTCACACACTGGCAAAGTAATACTCAAAACTCTTCAAGCCAGGCTTCAACAGTACATGGACTGTGAACTCCCAGATGTTCAAGCTGGATTTAAAAAAGGCAGAGGCACCAGAGATCAGATTGCCAACATCTGCCGGGTCATTGAAAAAGCAAGAGGGTTCCAGAAAAGCATCTACTTTTGCTTTACTGACTATGCTAAAGCCTTTAACTATGTGAGTCACAACTGTGAAAAATTCTGACAAAGAAGGGAATACCAGACCACCTGACCTGCCTCCTGAAAAATCTGTACACAGTTCAGGAAGCAACAGTTAGAACTGGACATGGAACAGTCTGGTTCCAAGTCAGGAAAGGAGTACATCAAAGCTTTATACTGTCACCATGCTTATTTAACTTATATGCAGAGTACATCACGCAAAATGCCGGGCTGGAAGTAGCACAAGCTGGAATCAAGATTGCAGGCAGAAATATCAATAACCTCAGATATGCAGATGACACCACCCTTATGGCCAAAAGCGAAGAAGAACTAAAGTGTCTCTTGAAAATGAAAGAGAGAGTGAAAAACTTGGCTTAAAACTCAAGATTCAGAAAACTAAGATCATGGCATCCAGTCCCATCACTTCATGGCAAATAGATGGGGAAACAATGGAAACAATGACAGACTTTATTTCGGGGACTCCAAAATCACTGCAGATGGTGACTGCAGCCATGAAATTTAAAAGATGTTTTCTCCTTGGAAAAAAAGCTATGACCAACCTAGACAGCATATTAAAAAGCAGAGACATTACTTTATCAACAAAGGTCCTTCTAGTCAAAGCTATTTTTTTTTCCCAGTAGTCATGTGTAGATGTGAAAGTTGGACTATAAAGAAAGCTGAGAGCTGAAGAATTGATGCTTTTGGAAATGTGGTGTTGGAGAAGACTCTTGAGAGTCCCTAGGACTGCAAGGAGATCCAACCTCTCAATCCTAAAGGAAATCAGTCCTGAATATTCATTGGAAAGGCTGGTGCTACAGCTGAAACCCCAATATTTGACTACCTGAAACAAAGAACTGACTCATTGGAAAGACCCTGATGCTGGGAAAGATTGAAGGCAGGAGGCAAAGGGGAAGACAGGATGAGATGGTTGGATGGCATTTCCAATGCGATGGTAGGTTGAATGGATTTGAGTAGTCTCCAAGAATTGGTGATGGCCTAGAAACCCTGGCATGCTGCAGTCCATGCAGTTGCAGAGTCGGACATGACTGAGCAACTGATCTGACTGACTGAGTGTACTAGTGAGCTTGAATGACTCCAATCTGAGCATCTTCTGGTATGTCCCAATATATTTAACTAACACATTTTACGAATGTTAGAGGTACAGACTCTTTACAGCTCTGTAAGTTTAGAAGTCAATCTTACGAATTAGAGATTATGTTAGAGAATAGTGGGGATTTTAGTCTACCCCTAAAATAAGTGCATGTTTCTGGTAGAAAGTTAACCAGTTCTATCTAATTCATGGGCTTCCCTGGTGGCTCAGAGGTTAAAGCATCTTCCTGGAATGCAGGAGACTCGGGTTCGATCCCTGGGTCGGGAAGATTCCCCTGGAGAAGGAAATGGCAACCCACTCCAGTACTCTTGCCTGGAGAATCCCATGGAGGGAGGAGCCTGGTAGGCTACAGTCCATGGGGTCACAAAGAGTTGGGCAAGACTGAGTGACTTGACTTCACTTCAATCTAATTCATATCACATTTTGGTATTTACAACCCATGTGACCATGTAAATCCATGTCCTTCAACTGCTCTTCAAACCAGCATTTTTTTTTTTTTTTTCCTGCTTGCTCTCTCATTGATGACTTGGACTCAAGATTCACTTGGGGCTTCCTTCATAGCTCAGTTGATAAAGCATCTGCCTGCAGAGGCAGGAGTAAAGTAAGGAGATTTGGGTTCGATTCCTGGGTGGGTAAGATCCCCTGGAGAAGAAAATGGCAACCCACTCCAGTATTCTTGCCTGGAGAATCCCATAGACAGAGGAGCCTGGCAGGCTACAGTCCATGGGGTCACAAGAGTTGGATACAACTTAGGAACTAAACTATCACCACCAAGATCTACTTGGGGCTTCCCCTGTGGCTCAGCAATAAAGAGTCTGCCGGTAATGTAGGAGCTTAGGTGACATGGGTTCGATCCCTGGGTCAGGAAGATCACCTGGAGGAGGTAATGGCAATCCACTCCAATATCCACTGCAGTCTAATCCACTCCAAACCACTCTGTTTCCTGGAGCAGGAGATGGCAACTCGCTCCAGTATCTTTGCCTGGAGAATCCCAAGCACAGAGGAGCTTGGTGGCTATAGTCCATAGGGTTACATGGAGTCAGACACAATTTAGCACACATGTAAGATCCACTTGAGCCAGAAACGTTTCCAGCATGACCCAGAAGGTCAAAGATCCTGCTGTGAAGCAGCTAAAATTTTGTTTTTCTCATACTGTTAAATATTAGTTATAATGCATCCCAAAATGTTTTCATTTTCAGGAAGGGGAAAGCCTTTTTAAAAAAATAAATTTATTTATTTTAATTGGAGGTTAATTACTTTACAATATTGTATTGGTTTTCCCATACATCAGCAAGTATCCACCACAGGTATACATGTGTTCCCCATCCTGAACCGCCCTCCCTCCTCCCCCCCTGTACCATCCCTCTGGGTCGTCCCAGTGCACCAGCCCCAAGCATCCAGTATCATGCACTGAACCTGGCCTGGCGACTCATTTCAAATATGATATTATACATGTTTCAATGCCATTCTCCCAAATCATCCTACCCTCATCTTCTCCCACAGAGTCCAAAGACTCTTCTATACATCTGTGTCTCTTTTGCTGTCTCGCATACAGGGTTATCGTTACCATCTTTCTAAATTTCATATATACGCATTAGTATACTGTATTGGTGTTTTTCTTTCTGGCTTACTCTGTATAATAGGTTCCAGTTTCATCCACCTCATTAGAACTGATTCAAATGTGTTCTTTCTAATGGCTGAGTAATACTTTATTGTGTATATGTACCACAGCTTTCTTATCCATTCATCTACTGGTGGACATCTAGGTTGCTTCCATGTCCTGGCTATTATAAACAGTGCTGCAATGAACACTGGGGTACACGTGTCAATAGCTTTAAAGTCACTAGTTACTACTACAATGTGCAGACAGTAAAAATGCTGCACTCTTGCTTTTTGTTTTTTATTGGTGAAGTCAGAAACATTTTCAAAGATTCAACACTCGTTCATGAAAAACCATGAGAAAAGTTGAAAACTAGAATATGGAGGATTCAAGTTAGACACTTACAACATATATTATGAAACTGAAACTGAAATAAAGTTTTGAAAGAAGTTCTGTAATCTTATAACTAAAGAGGATGAACCAGAAAAAAAAAAATCTCTACATGTTCTTTTCAGCCTTATCATTTGGGGTTTCTCTTAATTGTTATATCATATGCCTGTCAGTATAATAACTATGTTCACTTAAAATCTGTCATTAAAACCTAGTTTGATTTTGTAAAATATTTCCTTTCTCTCTCTCACCTGACCACCTTTTCCTTCCCTCTCTCTCTCTGTCTCACTCTCTCTCTCTTTCTCTATCTAACACAGGGGTCCCCAACCTCTGAGATCTAATACTTGATGATTGGAGGTGGGGTTGATCCTCCCCACCAGGTCTGTGGAAAAACTATCTTCTACAAAACCAGTCCCTGGTGCCAAAAAAGGCTGGGACTGCTGATCTAGCATAATGAGGAATTTCACATGGAGAATTTGCAGAAAGCCTTTCAGAATATCTTGAATTTGTAGTAGATGTCATCCGTCTATGTGACACAAGACTGTTCTTAGTAAAAATTGGCCATTCTAATTTAAAAATAAAATTCAGGCATTTATATTCATTGTCTCCTTCTCTCCATTATAAATCTCATTCTTGGTTTTTCTTCAGTGTGATTTCAAGTCAGCCCACTTCTGATGAAAGGACAGTCTGTTTCCCAGGCAACATGATTGTCAAAGGATGGATGGAGACCAGAAAGTAGATTTTGGACTTATGATTTGTGCAACTATAAATATGATGCTAGTTCTACCACACCCTTCCAATCCCTCTCAAGGCCTCAATCTTGGGGGTGATGCCATGGTTGTAGTGCTAGTGTTGAAATATTGATAACTAATGGTTGTTGTGTTATTACTGATTGACACTATGGTGCCAAGGGTTTAGATATGTTATATCCCTGCATTCTCACCATAATACCTATTAGTGTCATTTTAAAGATGACCCTGAGGCTTCATGAGAACAAGTGGGCTGCTTATCAAAGGCAGACCTGGAAATATGCAAGAGAGAGGAGTCCTCTCACATACCACCTCATAAATCAAATAATTTATTCTAATAACAGAGGATAATGACCACAGCACTATACATGACTTGGCAAAGGGTAGAATTGTGTCTTTTCTTATAAAGGGTGAATCAGTTCAGTTCAGTCGCTCAGTTGTGTCCGACTCTCTGCAACCCCATGAATCGCAGCACGTCAGGCCTCCCTGTCCATCACCAACTCCTGGAGTTCACCCAAACTCATATGCATTAAGTCGGTGATGCCATCCAGCAATCTCATCCTCGGTCGTAAAGGGTGAATACAGACATTCATTTTTTCCTTTTCGTTTATTGCTCCCAACTTTCCTCTGTTTTTATGACCCACTTCCTTAGCCCTGCCACAGGAATACACATGCACCAGAATCTACACTTTTGGTACATTTTTCCAGTTCTTCAGCACTATCTTGAGATAACTATTAGGAAAAATTATCTACAACCTGGAAATAGGATACAAGATGCCTTTTCAATATCATTTAATGAAATTTAAGCTTCAATTTGATATACATTTGGGTACTTGATACAACATTTAAAATGAAAAATTTTCCAGCCTGTCTTACTTTCCATCTACTTCAGCCACATAAAAGATTTCCTTTCAAATGTTGCTAAAGTAAGAAGCAAGCATCACGAGAAATTCACCTTCGGTTTGCTTCTGAAAAATGGCACATTATACTGTAAAACCTTTAAAAAATAGTGCAATAAAATATTTATGTGTTGTGTCAGTGCCAACTTACAAAAAATTCAATACCTGACATATATATGTGTGGGGAGGGAAGGACAGTGTGTACTCACATGAACAACACTAAAAAGCTATCTCTTTTAGTTCAGATTACATGTAAATTATGCGTGCATGCTAAGTTGCCTCAGTCATGTCTGACTCTTTGCAACGCTATGGACTGAAGCCTGCCAGGCTCCTGTGTTCATAGGATTCTCCAGGCAAGAATACTGGAGTGGGTTGTCATTTCCTCCACCAGTGTATCTTCCTGACCCAGGAATTGAACCTACGTCACCTGTGGCTCCTGCATTGCAGGCAGATAGTTTACCACTGAGCCAAGATTTAAGCAGTTGACTGAATCTGAATTGACACTGTCAACTCTGTTCATTTACATGCTAATTGTCATATATATATTTTTTCTTTATTAAAAAAAAGGAAAATTTAGTCTTCATTCTTAGCTTTTCAGCCCCAAACTGATAACCATAAATCAGACAAGACAGGCCTTCCACATGAAACCTTCAAGGAATGACATACCACGAGTCCACCTAGGTTTAAATTTTATCAGTTTTAAATGTAAAGCAGTCCTCAAAGTAAAAAAACAACACTACTCAGAAGTGAGTCTAGAAATAAATAGGTTCTTCTCAAAAAACTATAGAACATTCACCCACTTAGAAGCAGTCTCACCAAAAACAAGTAGGAACAAAGCAAGCAATGGCTTAGACATAAGAAAAAAAAGTAACATAATATTTTGAAAATCAATGTCTATAGAGGTTTAAAAAACAGTTCAAAGAAATCTATTTCTTAAGACTGCTTAGGATAGTCTAATGTCTTCTAGTAATTCAAGTTTACTTCTAGGTTCTAACTCAAATTTACAAATAAATTTTTTTCATTAATTTTTTATTAAAGTATAGTTGGTTTACAATGTTGTGTTAGCTTCAAGTGTGCAGCAAAGTGATTCATATATACACACATGTATATACATATATATATATACATATTCATTTGCATATTCTTTTTCTATAGGTTATTACAAAATACTGAGTAAAATTTCCTGTGCTATAACAGTAGGTCCTTGATGGTTATCCATTTTTATTAATAGTAGTGAATATCTGTCAATCCCAAACTCCTAATTTATCCCTTGGTAACCACAAGTTTATGACCATTTATTTTTAAACTTTTGATAATTATGCTATGTCATATTGACTGACACACCAACAGCCTGGAGTTACCTATTTCAAAGGAGAAAGCAATCTAGTTCTCTCTAGTAGGATTATGAATATCTTATGTATTCAGCCATTCATTTATTTTAAAGATTACCCATCTTAGGTTTACATGCAAGAAGATATAGTCACAACAAATACCTATATGTTATCTCAGGAAGGACATTTATTACCTGCTGTGATGTCCCTGGCTGGATGTCCAGGCTGGGAGAGACTCAGCTTGAGTTTTCCATCACTAAGAACAAGGATGAGAGCTCCTGACCTATGCTGAAACTGACTGGTCAGCAACAGTCCTGCTCTGTTCCATGTTCGAAATTGGAAGATCACAGACACTTTGTCCTCTCTGGAAGTGCCTGGTAGCACCAAGTAACTCCTGGAGCTCAGAAAAGTCATGGGGACAGTTTGCGTGTGTGGGCAGGAGAAGGACACATTTCCCTGTGAACACAGTGAAACAGACTTTAGGAAACCACAGTTGGAATGCTTCCATTTCACAGAAAACAGATTTTCCAAGACTTACTGTATTTCTTATCAACAATTCAGCAATCTAGGATTTTTAAAATGAGGCTTCCCCATCAAACTTAAATCCAGATTTACCTTATAGGTCCCTTAAAGCACTGTTCAAGGACTTCCCTGGTAGCCCAGTAGTTAAGAATCTGCCTGTCGATGCAGGGGACATGGGTTTGACACTTGGTCGAGGAACTAAGATCCCACATCCCACAGGGCAATTAAGCCCATGCACCACAACTGAAATCTGTGAGCCCCAGAGCCCACGCTCTGCAACAAGAGATGCCACTGCAATGAGAAGCCCATGCAATGCAATTAGAGAGCTGCCCCTACTCACCTCAACTAGAGAAAGCCCGTGCATGCACAGCAATGAAAGGGCAATGAAGACCCAGTGCAGCCAAAAATAGATAAATATAAAAATGAAAAGAAGAAGTGCTGTTCAGCTGGGCAAACCTATTTCTGAGTCGCTGAGGAACTGTCTAAGTCCACTGCTAAGCATTTGCAAAGGAATCCTGAGCCACATCTTTCCCAGACTTAATGCTGGGTATCCAAACTACTGTCTTTCCAGTAGTCACGTACCAATGTGAGAGCTGGACCATAAAGAAGGTTGAGCATCAAAAAATTAATCCTTTTGAATAAGGTTTGAAAAGACTCTACAAAGTCCCTTGGACAGCAAGGAGATCAAGCCAATCAATCCTAAAGGAAATCAACCATGAATATTCATTGGAAGGACTGATGATGAAACACCTATATTTTGGCCCCCTGATGTGAAGAGCTGACTCATTGGACAAGACCCTGATGCTGAGGACAGGAGGAGAAGTGGGCAACAGAGGATGGAAGATGGCTGGATGGCATTACAGACTCAATGGACATGAATCTGAGCAAACTGTGGGAGATAGTGAAGGACAGGGAAGCCTGGTATGCTGCAGTCCATGGGGTTCCAAAGAGACTCAACTGAGTGACTGAACAATAGCAACAATGCTGGGTGTGGGATACAACATAAAAGAGACAATTTCCTCTCTTGAGGTGCCAGATGTTTTTCTCCAATGTGAAAGCTAGCACAAAGGATAACTGACTCCAAGAACTTTCTTGTACTTGTCTTGACTATGTAAATGTGATTATAAGTGTGTCACTCAGGTGATAGCTACATCTTACTATAGGTAGGACACGTGCTTTTGCATGTCTGAAGAAAGAATGTGGCCAGGCTGGTCCTGCCACAGGTAGGCTGGTCTCTTCTCTGAAGTTCTTACAAACCAAATCACCCAAGGCTATCCACTCAGCCTAAGATCTGGTCTGTCTAGCAGGCTGTTTTTATTTGTATATACTTCTGTTTTTAAAGATATTTTTAATCCTTATGATATGTCTACTACTCCAGGAACAAACTATTTTTAATCATAGTGCTTGGACGGGATGGGTTCAATATAATTCCAATTATACCCGCTACAAGAATTCTGTCTGAAATTAAAATTTTTTTAATAGATTTCAGATAGCAGAATACATACCCAAACATTACTCTTCCTTTCAAAAAAAAAAATAATGCAAATAAAAAGCCAGTAAGACAGAACTTAACTTACTAGATAGCAAAGCATACTATGAAGTTACTGTAAGCAGATCAGTGTGTTATTGGTATAGGAATAGACATAGCAGTGGGACAGTATAAGGAACTCACAAAAACATCTGAGAATATATCAGTTATACATTAATATATAATATATAGCTATAATACATATATATAATATAAAGCTGGCATATATGTGTGCTCAGTCATGTCCAATTCTTCTCAACCTCATGAACTTAGCTTGCCAGGATCCTGTCCATGGGATTTTTTCGGGCAAGAATACTAGAATGTATTGCCATTTCCCCCTGCCAGGGTATTTTCCCAATCCAGCTATTGAACCCTCATCCCCTACATTTAATGCATTGGCAGGTGGATTCCTTACCAATGAGCCACCTGGTAAAACTTAGTATGTAAGGAAATTCAACTACGTGGGATAAAGGGTAGGTTAGTTATTAAATAGTGTAGGACCAAATGCATATCTATCAGGTAGAATACAAATTAATTCTATATCACATAAAGAATAAATGTCACAGATTTAGTATTTTTTTTTAATTTAAAAACTAAATAAAACTAATTAAAAGTTCTTACAGGAAAATCCATGAGACCATGTATAGATTATAGGATTTTAGAGACATTCCAGAGCTATAAAGAAATATACAGACCTAATGACCACATATAAGTAAAAATATTTATATACTCAACATATTATGTAGTATTTAATATAAGATTGATAAATCTGAAAAAATATATGGACCATGAATGACAGAGAGATATCTTTCAAATATAAAACTGTCTTGTAAATTGANATAGATTATAGGATTTTAGAGACATTCCAGAGCTATAAAGAAATATACAGACCTAATGACCACATATAAGTAAAAATATTTATATACTCAACATATTATGTAGTATTTAATATAAGATTGATAAATCTGAAAAAATATATGGACCATGAATGACAGAGAGATATCTTTCAAATATAAAACTGTCTTGTAAATTGACCAAAAATTAAAGAAATAAAAAAAAATTAGGTAAAAGAATAAGAGTGAACAATAATCAGAAAAACAAGTCCAAATGGACAAAAAACAGGCGAGAAGATTATTTAGTTCACCAGTAGTTCCATAAACACAAAGTAACAAAGAGACATTAGTTCATGTTCCTTGAGCTGGCAGGGGTATATGAGGGCTGTCTGAGATGAGATAGAAGGCTCTAATATACATTGCTGGTGGCAAATGTCATATTATAGTTTCTTGGAAAGCAATCCAAGAACGTTTATTAAAATATAAAACTGTATAAAACTTGTGACCGAAATTCTACTTCTGGAATTTTATCCCATCAAAAGGGAAGCCCCTGTACTGAGCACACATGTGCAACTGTCAGCTTATAGTGGTAAAAAGTTGGGATAGCTCGATATGCCAGCAAATTTGGAAAACTCAGCAGTGGCCACAGGACTGGA